>CM044004.1:71059663-71154663 GCA_024085815.1 Flaveria linearis | reverse complement strand
AATACACGTAAACTAACCCCTTTCCCTCTCTTAACAAGTACTAATGTGAAGCATGCTTATAATATTCTGCACCCAAATTATTATTTTTTTATTTTTAAAATAATCTCATAGAATATTAACAAAGTTTTTAAGTTTTATAAATATAGTGAAATTTTAGAATTAGCTTTAGGAATCAATTTCTTCAAAATCTAATTAGAAGCATGTTGAATGTGATGGAAATATTGACAACTGTCTAGGGTCGAAATCAGTTATTAATATTAATTTATATTATAATAATTACCAACTTATATACATAATGATGTTGTAACTTATACACAGGGTTTTTTTTATAAAAAATTGACTTTTCACTTTTAACCCAAACTTTCATATTTTGCAAAGTAACCTTTCAAAATTTGATTATTCTTATTTTAAACTCAAACTCTTCATCTTTTATAATATAATCTCACGAAATTTCATACTTGCAACTTTGATCCCCTATACTTTTCATAGTTTGCAAATTTTTGTCTTACGTTCATTCTAGGTTTTGCAAGTTAACACGACACAAACATGCATGTGTGATTCACCAACTTTACGTTTCGTTTTAAATTCTGTGAGTTAACACAGCACAACATGCGTTAGTGGTTTATCGTTTTTACGTCTATTTTCCCCTTTTAACAGGTTCGTCGCAACGCCTGAGTCTTAAATCAATTTAGTTATATTTTTATATGTTTTTCGCTTTGTTTCTTTTTTTCATATTAACACACTGCAATTTCATTATTGATGGTCATTATTGGTGGTGTGACATTATTGTTATTTTGCACGGTCTTACGCCCCCCATAACGCGGGAAGCTTAATTCTAGTTTATAAGAAATACCATTTGAGGTTATTAAGAAATAAAACTATACACGAGGAGCATTTTTATAATTTACTCTAAAATACTTAAACATAGGGGTTGTTTTGGCAACTTCTGAAGACATCATTCAAAGAAAATAATTAATAATTAATAAACGTTTTTGGTAGATAGAGGATACCCTAAAATTGTGATTTCAATTCCATGTCTAAAGGTACATATTCTATTACACTGACAGGCATTTCTTTTATTTTCCTTAACACTAAATTTTGTAGGTGATTCATTTGGATCACATGAAGAACCAAGTTATAAAAGCAGTAAAATCCTTCGAACACTTGAAGATTCCACTTCATGATATTAAGTTGGCAACCAAGGACTTTTCCAAACAATATATTATTGGGTCAGGCGGATCTAGTGTGATATACAAATCAGAACTTGGCCTCTTTGATGGCATTGTAGCTGTTAAACGCTATCATGGTGGAGAAGACATTCAAAGAGAAGAAATGTTCATCGTAGAACTTGAAACACTTAGTAAATGTAAGCATCCCATATAGTTTCTCTTCTTGGCTTTTGTTATGAAGATGATGAGATGATTCTTATTTTGGAGTATGCTTCAAATGGGAGCTTAGATGATTATTTGGGAAACCTTGACAAGATGACTAATCTTACGTGGATGCAACGCTTACGAATATGCCTGATATTGCTCATGGACTATGTTATCTTCATACTGATACAATAGACAAAAATCCGATAACACAGAGGGACATAAAAAGTGCAAATATTTTATTGAATGATAAGTGGGTGGCAAAGATTGCCGACTTTGGGTTTGGGCTCGGCATGCACCACAGCACCGAGTATACCAATAATATTGCTGGCACACTTGGGTATGTGGATCCAGAATATGCTTACAAAGGTATTTTCACGAAAGAATCTGATATCTACTCTTTCGGAGTTGTATTATTTGAAATCATGTGTGGGAAGTTGTCATATGATAAGACGTTTAATAAGGGAGGCCTTGCACGAGAAGCACGAAAATGCTTTCAAGAGGGAACAATAAAGCAAATTGTTGATCCTAAAATGAGGGAAGACGATTTAAATATGTTTATGCCAAATGGAGGGCTCAATCAAGATTCTTTGGACATCTTTTCAGCTATTGCATATCAGTGCTTGGCAGAGAGACAAATGGCGCGTCCGAAATACAAGATGTCATCGAAGAACTCGAGAGAGCATATGAATTTCAAGTAAGTAACTAGTTTCGGTACATAACTTAAATATCTGCCTTATGATATATATTCTTGATCCTTCTAGTATGGATATATTGTGAATCTTAATTGATCCTTATAATCTTGATAATTTTTTATTGGCTGAGTGGTATGCTATTAATTCTCATTGAGCGGATTAATCACAAAACAATTGTACCGGCCTGTTTTTTAATTGAAGGGTTAATGTCAAATAATGATAGGTTGGTATTTGAGTTGATTTAAGTTTCCTAGTTTGAGTAGGTTTAGGAGTGTTGATGATTAATTCTTGCTTAGTACAAATAGGGGTGTACGTTGTGTATTGGGTTCCTTTAATTTGTAGAGTCGACCTAGAGTTGTATAAAAAATCCTGTTGTTTATTATGTGTTTGTTCGATTCACTTTCCAACATTTATTCTCGTTAATGTTGAGATTAACTTCTATTACACATATCTAGAGAATTAGTAAAACCACATAGACAATTATGTCTATTGTTTTTAACAATATATACACGTAGGGCGGTTATGTTTTTGCCTCTCTTTTTTGTCTCTGTTAAAGAATTTCAATATATTCCACAGATGAACAAGGACAAACTCCAAATTCCACTTGAAAGCATACAACGGATGACAGAAAACTTCAGTGATCATAACTGCATCGAAGAAAGAAGATATTGGAAAAATATGAAGGAGAAATGCTACAGCATGATGGATGCATAACCGTTGTTGCAAAACGGTTTGATAGCAAATCTGATAAACAAAAACGTCTTTTTTTGACGGAGGTTGAAACTCTTGTAGACTACAAGCACGAGAATATCATTCGTGTTGCAGGCTATTGTCAAGAAATGGATGAAAGAATCATTATCTACGAGCATGCGTTGAATGGAAGACTTGATGAGCATTTGGACGACGTTAGTGTTACATGGATGAAACGCCTCAGGATATGCATCAATGTTGCACGTGGATTGCAGTTTTTACATGCAGGTGGTGTAACAAAAGATGTCCCTATAATGCATCGAGACATCAAAAGTGCTAGCATCGTACTAGCGGGTGATTTGACAGCCAAAATATGCAATTTAGAGTCATCATTATATCGTGGGGGATCTGAAAAAATTGAAGATGTGGCTGATCAGGATGCTTACGGCTCATTGGGCTACATGGACCCTAACTACAAATCAAGTGGTCACTTGACACATAGTCGGATATATATTCACTTGGTGTGGTTTTACTTGAGATTTTGTGTGGGAGATTGGCATGGGGAGAAGGATGTGGAGATCACGCGCAGTCTTTGGGCCCTTTGGCTAAACAGTGCTTTAAAGAAGGAAAACTTGACGAGCTGGTTTTGAGGGCATAAAAGAACAAATCCATCCAGAATCATTAGTTACCTTTGCGGATATTGCCCTTAAGTGCTTAGAAGATAAAGGAGATGAGAGGCCGGAGGCAGGTGAGGTCGTAATACAACTTATAAAAGCGGTGGAGTTCCAAGTAAGTACTGATTTCATACTTCTAATCACCCGATCGAGTTCATGATAAACAGCTACTGTACGTGTTTTTAAAAGATGTGTGTTTAAAAGAAATTAACGGCAACTAATAAGAATCAGCCTTACACACTTAGAATAGTCTGTTTAATTTCTTCCCAAAACAAGCTAAAATTAAAGCACACATATTTTTAATATTTACTAGGACTAAACAATACTTTATTTTCAAAACGACCCACTTTCCAATAAAACTTATATTGAACAATCTTTTAATTATCAAATATCTGACAGTTATTTTTTTAATCGATTGATTTTCTTTGTATATGTAGGAAGATATTGAGATATGGGAGCCCAAACTACCTAGAGGCTATGCAGAAATTCTTCGTTTCTCAGAAGTCAACTTAAACACAAAGAAGGATATCTACAACAAACTGTGTGAAGGAGTTCTCCTTAGAGATAGGGAAGTGGTAACTATTTCCTTCTTATTTAACTTCATCCCTTTCCTTGTGAATCTTTAAGTTAATTAATTAAGCAAACTAGTTACTAATTAATCATGCTAACTTATTGTTTTCACATTTAATTTATATAATTATATGAATTTTTATGTAATTACACGTAATAGAATTTGGGTTTGATTAGTTTGTGCTTTACATATAACAGTGTCTTTCACTCGGGAGTAATGGAGAAAAACATTATATGATATCAGCAAAAAAGTTTTCTTACAGAAACCGCTGGGCACTTAATTGGCGGAAGATATCTGAATCAAGGTCTCTCATTATCTCTCATCTAACTGCTAAATTTAATATTTTAAAAGTTTATCAACTTGAAACATCGATCATAAGCTTGGTAAAAGAATTATAAAACACGTTAACGAAATAGTATGGGAAAGAGCGACCGGGGCTAATGTAAATTTAAATGTGCTATAATAATAAGTGCAGGTTTGAAAATGTAGCTGATATGTCAACCCTTTCGGA
Source organism: Flaveria linearis (assembly GCA_024085815.1). NCBI lineage: Eukaryota > Viridiplantae > Streptophyta > Magnoliopsida > Asterales > Asteraceae > Flaveria > Flaveria linearis. The sequence continues at coordinate 71,150,149 of CM044004.1, read as the reverse complement.
TTTGAACATCAAAATCAAGATAAGAACTTGGTTTTTATCTCCGGGAGTCAACTATGGGGTTCATTTGGTCTTCAAATTTTGTGGCCCGAGAAACTTTTCAGCTAAATCTACGTATGTGAACCTAACATACAAAATGGGGAATGAAACTTTCCATGCTTATTTTGCAACATGGAGAAACAAAGAGTGGATGACGATTGAATTGTGCCGATTTTTGAATCACAAAGATGATACTAATTTTGAGGTTCTACTTGAAAGCTTTTCATCATACTATTGTGGAAAAGGTGCCATCTATGTTGAAGGCATTGAGTTTCGAGTCATTGACAATGTAAGTTTGATGAGACTCTTTAGTTTTCATTCTATATCTTCTTAATATAGAGAGCTTAATTAGTCGTGGATTTGTTATTTTCTGTTAGTTAGATCACAGCAGTTAGTTGTTCCTCTGGCTCTTGTTGCTTTATATATGGGAGGTCATTTTTTAATATCATTTGATTGACATAAAGGGAGATAAACTACACACATAAATCTTGAGAAGCAAGGGTACCTATCTAGTAAGGTGTTATTTAGGGGAGGAAGATTTTAAACGGCAGCAACATTGAGGAAAAATATACAATTGGTGATGCATCGTATTCGTTGGTGTTTAAATGTTTTTAAACAGGTCAAACACGAAGAAATTGCGGAAATAAAGCAAGTCCAAGCAGTGTGGAAATCAATCTCAAAGGAAGATCAGGTGCAACAATTGCCAAGTGTATCTGAAAAAATTCTTACAACATCTGAAGACGGCAAGGCTAATAAGGTAGTTTTCATATTGCTAAAATTTTTTTTCTTTGGTATAGTTAAAATATTAATTGATAAATTTGATCTCTAAAACTCCTTGATGAACAGTTGTTCTTATTGAATGAAATCAACGGAAAGAAACAACTTATGCTTTCAGCAAAGGAAGTTCTGTACGACTCTTCTAATGTGAAGCATTTTCATTTGAAACCCTCAATCGACTCGAGGTTTGCCTTTTGAACCAACTTAACTATGCCTTCTTACTGTAGTCCTATATTTCTCCGCAGAACTTGTTCATGATAATTTACCAAAGATTTGAATTCATATTCTTACATACCATATAATAAAATAATAGGAAGGATATGCATAGATAGATGATTGATAAGAGTTTGAACTTTTAACTATATGTCGTTATCCATGCTTTGAAATGTTGATTCATATGTAATCATATAACATATCATCATCTAGATTTCAAGAGGTGTTGAGCTCCGGGCAGAACAAGTATTACGTATGAGTTGCAAAATTGAAAGTCAAGGTTGTCAAAAGATACAGAATATTCGTGCTACCTTGTGTTCAAGCTTTCAGAAAATTGTGGCGCCTTACATTGTCCGGTAAAAGTACGAGATGCACTCAATCGTAGAAACAAGGAGATCAAGAATCTTTATTTAAGATCCCCAAGCTCATGGAATTTACATGATTTCAATCATATTCCAGAACAAAGAGGAGATGGATGGATGGAGGTTAATGTGTGGAGCTTCAACTCAAACCATAATCTTAAAAATGATTGTTATATGCTCAAACTGAGATTGATAAGTTACGAAGGAACCATGGCAGGTCTTATTGTATGTGGCCTTGAGTTTAGGCCAATGTAAGAAATATAGGAGTGTGATTCACTACTGTGTGAGAGTTGCATGCACATGATATTGAGTTTGTTGTTAAATTTTTTTACCTAAGCGTACGCTAATATGCTTTGTTTAGTCCGATTCTTATGGTTTTGATGCTTACTTTCGGTTGTATTAGCCTATTTAAGAGTCCATCAATTTCCACTCTACGTATCATGTTATTTTATTAAATAAATGAGTGAAGCCTTTGGGTATTATTTGCAGGGACGGTTCAACTATTTTGGGGCCTAAATCAAAGTAAAATCCCGGGGCCCTTTTTTAAATAAACTAATGGACTTCGTGTGAAGTTTCAATGCAAGGGGTCAAAAGATGCACCCACACAGTGAGTAAAAAAAGAACAAAAATACGAAAGTGTGAGGAATTTAAGAAACCATACATTCCCATGTCGATCGACAACAGGTTTAACCATTCAAAAGTTTGGTTTTGATATGTTTAGTTGTGTCCATGGACCTGAATAAGATTATTATCAGTTAAGCAAGGTTGGATTTAAATTGAGACAATACATAGCAAGAATGGGATGATAACAACAAATGAAAATGTGATAAGCTAAGGCTAGGCTTATTAAAGCAAGTAATAATACATTCGTGCTAAGATATATGGCAAAGAACAAAAGACGCTTATGTTCGCCCTCACTCTAGGATATCTTGAAGACTGAATTTGAAGGCGACACAAGTGAAAGCAGTCAAGTTACATTACAAGGCTTAGGAGAAAATTTAAAAATGTCACCATGCGAGAAGGTGAAGTATATAGTTGGGCTATTATTAAATAGTTATGGCCATAGCCCACAGTTAGCAAAAAATAGTCAATGGTGAACAAATATCAGATCCTTGTTAAAAAGATGCTATGTAGCCTCACTCCTATATTTAACTATGTTGTTCCCACAATAGAAGTATCCTACATTGCAAGAAACTTACCTTTAGGGGCAACATCAATAGCGACAACATAAGTCGCCGGTAGAGAACCCAATGGTGATGACAAAAACTTATCTTATAGGTACATAAGTCTGATTTGTAATAAGAGTAGATAGATTGATAAAATACAAAGGGAAGAAAGTACCATAAAAAATGTTACGCTACTTTCCTTTAACTTCTTGACTTTAATAAAGGTATAGTTTCATATTCAAAGCGAAGAAATATGAATAATCATTATATAGGATGCTCAATAAATGGTATGATGTGTCGATTGATGGGAAGGCATGAAAAGATGAATGATATCCTGATTTTGTCAAATAACCGATGTGCTCTAATTTATACGTAAAAACTATCAAAATCACATCAATTATTTCTTAATATTTTTCTTAAAATGATGAAATGAACTTAAAAATTTTAAATTACGTCTTCAAGTGTTCAAAAGGCCAAGATGGACAAAAGAAACATACTTAGCAAGAATTTGAAAAAAACGAGCTTTGAATTCCAAGCATGGGACCATGTCTCATTAAGCACGCCCCTATGCACAGCCTGAAACACACCCCATGCTCAAATTAGCACACCCCCGTATTTGTACATCTGACAGGACAAAAAGTATTGTCCCTTAAAAGTAAGCTCGGGGCCGTGCTCTATGAGACACGGGGGGCGTGCCCCACCTTGAACACGGGGCTATGCCCTATCAAGCACGGGTTCATGCCCGACATCCTCTAGACGTATGAACAGACCAACTTTTGTAAGCATTATACTAGCACGAGGTCGTGCCTTTTAGGCATGGGGCTGTGCTTAAACACTCTAGAAAGCTTGTAAGTAAAGGTCTAATCCTATCATTTGAGAGAGCTTTTGGTGGAGGGTTAGCCTACTAATTTCTCTCGAGAATCAAGACTTGAAGACCCTTGGGAGGCTCCAGAGGTGCATACAACACTTGGAAGAAGCTTGGGAGTGTCTAAACATCATCCATCGTGTATCACCGTTTGATTGTTCCATTTCACCGATAATTTGATATCTATCTTCTATGTTATTTGTTGTTATGTTTAAGTTCACTATGAGCTAAATTATCATTATCTTCCTAATTAGATGAAACTTATGTAATTATAAACTAATGATGTGATTTAAGTTATGTTAATGTTATGGTAATCTTGGGTAAAGTTTTGATAGATAGTATTTACATATGAAAGGGAAATTATAAACTTATGATTTATGATTGTGAATGTCATACAAGGTTAGAAAACGTATGAACTACCTTTTATTCACAAAACAGGTCTTCATAACAAATTCATGGCTAATGAACTAGAAAGGGTTATTAGAAATCATATAACTTTAGCTTTCTGGTCATTTGCGAATTCCCTTTTATTAGTTTGGGAAAGCTAGTAATTGTTATGGTTTTCTAAATTAATGGTATGTTAAAAAGAAACTTGGATCAACTCTCTTTCTAACATTAAGTTAAGTTTTCAGAAATGATGTGTTGAAAGGTTGCACGAGATTTTCCTATATTACTAGTGGCTTGGAGGATTAACATTGGAAGTTACTCGATGTTGGTGTCCTTGTCATTACGAATCTAGTAGACGAGAAATCCGCGTTGGCTCAGGTTTATAATAATTGATATAACTACTTTAACTTATATCTTCAGTCACACTATGATATTCATCATAGTTACATAAGTATCATATAATTATGATGATAGTCTTAAATCCCTATTTTAAAATCCAAAAGTCTCAATTTTACTTTTATTTTTGTTTTAATATATTGTTTTAAAAACCCTAAAAATTTGGTTACATCAATTCAACTTATCATTTCCTCTAAACAAAATCCAATCTGATAGTCGATTATAAAGGTTGTTGAGTAGACTCGATATGTTCACGGATTAATACTCGATTCTTACTAACACTATATTATCATACAATAGGTACACTTACCTTTTGTGTGTGTATTTTAGTATAAGTAAAACCATCTAGAATTAAATGTGTGCAAAAAATCTTTATCAAAAAGAACATACACATTTCACACGCATCAAGTTTTTGGCGTCGATGCCAAGAACACACGACAATTTTGAAAGACAATTTGAATTTTTGACTATTTTGTTTATAACTTGTTAATATATTTTGTTCAACTTTTTTCTATCTTGTCAGTTAGTTTAATTTGCCTTAGTTAGTTTAGTTATATTTTCCTGATTCATTATAAGCCTTAGTTAGTATATGCTTTCTTGAGTTAGTGTATGTCCATATAACACCCCAACCCGAATATGGCTGACGTGTCACTATCATAGTAATCAAAACATAAGACATGATTCCATAATTTAAAAGTTACGAGTACATCATCAAAGATAGTTCAAGAGCCCTAGGGTTAAACGTTTATTACATATTGTTCTAAATCTGCCAAAATCAGATAACTAGCATTTGCTACAAAAATGGCTAACATTCTTCGCCCAAAGTCCTAGAGCTTAATTCTTCTCTCTTTAAGTCCTGTGCCGAGTACCCTGTGAACCTGCCGTGAACAAAGATTGCGGCTGAGCCAAATGCCCAGTGAACGGATAAAGGCACAAGTAATAACAATAACAAATAAGATCATAAGAATAAAATGATACGACACAAAGTATAACAAGTCACTAAAGTAAGTCGTATCATATGGATGATACCCATGAGCCGAAACATAAAACCATACCAGTGGGGCTACATAGGCTACAGACCCATGTACCTAATATAGTACGATGGGGTGTTGGCATACACACAACCATCCATAAACATAGCATAAATATCCTAGGATCGATCCATACGCCTCCTATCGTATGGCCAAAGTACCTCACAAGTACTATATGGAGACGCCGTGGTCTGATCTCACCGCCACGGTGGTGCACACGCCATTGATATCGCAATGTCGTGCTTGTGGGAAGCTCCACAAGAAGCTAGACTCGGGTATCGGAGTACAACAAATCTATATAATGTGTCAATAATAGTAACAATGAATATCATAACAATGTTATAAATCTCAAAACATGCGATAATGAGTACAACAAAAATTTTCTATCGCACGCTAGATAATACTAACAATAGCAAATCATATATAAATGAACAGACAACCAATAAATTAGATTGACATATGTGACAACCCTAAAAATTTTTATTTCAATTATACTACGTCATATTGGATAGTTTACGTATGCATGTTACATGCATGTACATATATTGATAGTTTAAGTATGTACGAATGTTATGTGCCTGAAATTCATACATATGTGTATATATTAACACATAAAAATTCAACTAAATCCTAAAAACTAAAACCTACAACTACCAACCCAAACCACCCAAGAAACATCACTCGAAAACCAACCCAAACCACAACCCTCGGCCACCTTGGGCGACACCACTCCCGAAACCACTAAAACACCACCTAATTACTCATATGACTAGGTAAACTAGTCTTACTTTTCTTCCTTGCCAAAACCGCCAACTATGTAACCAAATTTCTTGCTTTCACACCTTGATAAAGAGGTGACAGCCCCCTAGCCTCCCTCGATTCCCATGAGACACTCACACACCCAACAAGATGCCACCTTGCATGGCTAGTAAGTGATTCACCCAAGCTACCATTTGACCATCTCCTTAATAAGCCTTCATTCGCAGGAACACACACAAAACCATCACCTTACTCTCTCCCTCTCTCGGATCCTTGTAAAACATACACCACCACCTCTACCCGATCACCACCTTTAAACTCAATCCTCGTGATCTCTCAACCCCTTACAATCATACTACATCACCACCACCAACCTGCCTCACCATCCCTTCTCACTCTCGGATATCATACAACAAACACAAACACCAACAACAACCACACCCGACAACAACACCAACCACCCGATCCCCACCAAACCAACAACCATCATCATCCACTACCATCCACGACCTCGTTGCCTTGTCTTTGGATTCCAGAAGTGAAAACATCATCAAGCACATCTTCTAAGGTAAATAAAAAAGGGTTAGATTACACCTATGTTACAAAACATATATATACATACATATTGATATGTATATATATAAATGGATGTAATCACCTAAAACCCATTTTGGGAGACTTAAAACCACTAATTTTGAGTAATAAAGTTCCAAAATCCAGGAACTTGTATTTTATAAAATATATTTGAATTTTTACAAAACATATAACATAAATATTAAGAAAAATCAAACAAATATTTAATGAAAGCAATTGTAGGAATAAACATGGAAAATTCTTGTTTTTATACTAAAATAATAAACTGGAGATTTTGATAAAATTTTGATAAATAAAATAATTTATATAAATTATTTTATAATAGAAATTAAGAAGAAAATGACAAAAATATAAATAAATTCAAGAAAATTCTGATAAAATTTAGAATGATTCTTTTGAAGTATAAAAGCCCCTGAAATTAATTCAGATTTTTATTCCTTGTTATAATAAAGATACGAATTTTTATATGTTCTGAAATAAATAAATCATAATAAATACTTATAATAAATTATAAATTCGGATAAAATCATAGATGAAATATTAAATCATATAATATATAAATATAATTTTTATGATTTATGGAATAGTATAAATATTTTTACTAAATATTATAAATTATTGTAAAAATTACAGAAACTATTCTGTTATGATTTGGACTCTGAAATAATTATATGATGTGTGATTCTATATAATAAGTCCTCTATTAAATATAATAAATATTATTGGAAGAAATTATATGAATTTATGAGGAATTATTGGACAACAGTGGGTATTTTGCTGAATATTGGGATTATTGTAAAAATTATAGAAACTGTTCTGTTTTGAGTTGGACTGTGATTTAATTATATGTTGTTATATTTAATATTAAATGTCGACTGTAAAAATATGAGAATTTATTAGGTCCAGTATCTATTTTTGATGAATTCATGTAATCTGGTGGAATTTATGAGAAATAATCTGTTGGAAGATAAATACTATATAAATTTCAAGAGACTCTAAATTGATTAATCAGTTTTCTGTAAAATTTTAGTAATTTTTAGAAGTCAGGAGCCATTTTTGAATTATTTTTGTAACAAATAAAATGGTTATAATTATTATGTAAAGACATTTAAAAGGGAATTTTAGAGGCCCGAAAGTGTTTCTCTACAAAATCCATTTACCTTTTACAGTCAATGAAAAATAGAAAAATATTGAAGTATTGTCTAACACTGTGAACTATTTTTAGGTTCAAGTGGGAAGATACGGTGAGTTCATAGCCCAATTTTCCAACCGTTTGATATTCAGTAAAATTTTGGGGGAAAAAGCATACTATTTTTGGTTGATGTATTATTTTGGAAATACTTGAGTTACTTACTGTCATTTGTGATACAACCATTAGTTCGAATGAGGAACCGTCTGGTAATGTTAGTAGCGCTACTTAGGAGAATGTTGGTATCACTGAATGAGGGTTGTTACTATTTTCCTGCATCTAACCGAATGGGGGTTAGGATGTAATATTACTCGATTTTGTAAATTATGTCGTGACAGTATGATTATGTTGTGTGCGGGTTTGGTTGTAACCAATACATCAACAAAATAACTTTTGTTATATATATAAACCTATGTTCTCACCAACATCTTTGTTGACTTAATTGAGTATGCTTGTTCAGGACAAAATGAGTAATAGTTTTGATTGTAGCTTCGAAGTCCATAACGGATGGGGTGAAGTTGTGGGAAGAGTCTGTGTGACCATAACCGTCAACATCATTGACGGGAGTGTGTTTGTGGACGCACACTACCATCCTTATTAAGAAGACATGCTGTAGTTAAAGTAGTTAGAATTACATCAAATTTTGAAAACTTATGTAATAGATGTAATTCCTCGAATATTATGAATAAAGCATGTCATATGTTGTTGTTTTATTTAATAATATTTCTATGTATTGCTCTGCTATAATTAATGCACTCTGATAAAAGCTAGTCACACCCGAACATCGCTTCATGCTTCCGCCGGGATGTGACAATATATCAATAGCGCATGTGAATTCCAAAGATTAGTGAAGTCAAAGAGTTTTCACGGTCGATTCAAATACCATAACAATAGGTGGTGGGGTAAGATATCTGTACCTTTTTTGATGATTCACAATGATGCCAAACTCGTTTTCTTAAAGGGGTCGTGATAACGTACAAATAATTTATAGTTGGTGAGACTTATATTTTTAAGATTTTGGTGTTATATGCTTATTATGAACTATTTTGATGACTTAAGTTTATAAGTATTGTTATCATTTATTGTTCGATGGTTAGTCATACAAATACATATGTCAATTTATTTTCAATTTCTATTATTTCAATTGTTATTTACAAATTCTAATGCTTTTACATACCATTTATACACATAATGCATTTAATTTGTTTGCTTTAGATTTTCATATTAATAATATGAGTGATATATTTACCTTAAGTTCATAGAATATGACACATTATTTATTTAAGTTAATATATAGCTTTATGAAGATTAAAATGAAATGCATAAATATAAATTAATCATGAATGTATACTTATCTGTAAAAGACTCTATTTAATTGTTTATATATTAGTTTACTTGAATATTTTGTTTATAGAGTGGGTAATAAGTTTTCTATCTCTCTTTCTTTTCTTTAGTTCTAGAAAAATAGAACATCGTTTTCTTCATCGTCTTATTTTTTTTCCTTCATAACTGTTCATCATGCATATATCTTTATGTTTTATCGTCGTAGTTTCACCATCTAATGACACATATACATAAGTTTAGGGGTTCGTTTAAGGGTTACCTTTGTCGCTAGTAGGAACCAATTTGGGATCATGAATCGTCAGGTAGCATACGATGACCGTAAAAGGTTATCTTCGGTGGTTCTTGTGGTTGGAGGTATTGGGTTAATCGGTTTCGTTAATGGGTCACGGGTCAAAGGGTTCACGGGTCATTTGAGTGGGCCATCAATTATCTACTCATTAATGTGATTTAGTCAATAGTTTGATCGAGTAATATGGAGAATATATGGAGAGCATGGGATTCATTTGCACGTGGGTTATTTAGTTATTTTTGTTATCAATAGAATTTATTTAAGCATTTGTTCTTTTCCATATTTATGTAATTGTTACATTCAAATCACTAGAAAGATAACAAAGTTTGGTGTTTCGTGTGTGTAAGTCAAAGGGGTCTGAACCAATATTTGGTATAAGAGCCTAGGGCTCGAGAGGTAGAGAAGGCCGGTTTGAGAGTCGGTTTCGAAGAGGCGAGTTGCCCGTCACTGTGGGGCAAACGCAGTAGGTAACCGGGGCTGTTATGGGACTATTTTTGCAGCAGTAAATGGAGATGGTAAGGCGTTCGGGTCAGTCGTTTTTTGCGGAAAAGTGCCTGTTGAAATGATGGGGGTGACCGTGATGAACGTGAGTGTTCCGTAGCTGTTAGTAGTGATAAAAGGAAGAAGAATCAGGGGTGTTTAGTTGTTGGTTGCAGGTTTTCGCAACGGGAAACAGTAGGTGACAACAATTGAAAGGTTTTGTAATTTTTGATTGGCTTTTTACCGATGGAAGTGCATGAAAACATGCGTTATGGATCTGTCAAAGAAGGTGATTTGGATTCAGTTCATTTGGCAAGTGAAAGAAAGCGGTATAAGGCGGTGACTTTGCTTTCTTGATTGGTCAAGGAAGTCTCTTTGAAAAAGCGTGATTGGAGAAAGGTATGATTGTTAAGAGCGAGAGATTGAAATTACACGGTGTTAACATTATGGCGTTGGAGATCAAGTCGGGTGACTTTGGATGTGACCGGGGAAGAGGTCGTTGATCCGTGAAGAGTCAAGAGGTTAATGAACGGGGTTTCAACGGGATGCCATATGAGATGTTGCAAGTGTGGTGACCATGATTTGGGTTGAACCTGACCGAGATGAAAATCATGTTTTCGGGAAGAGTCAGGACGGAGAAGATGGTGATCATTCGACTGCTGTGAATGAGTGGTGTAAACAAACCAATTAAGGGGGTGAATGTTGGGTTAATCGGTTTCGTTAATGGATCACGGGTCAAAGGGTTCACGAGACATTTGAGTGGGCCGTCAATTATCTACTCAGTAATGTGATTTAGTCAATAGTTTGATCGAGTAATATGGAGAATATGTGGAGAGCATGGGATCCATCTGCACGTGGGTTATTTAGTTATTTTCTTTATCAATAGAATTTATTTAAGCTATTGTTCTTTTCCATATTTTATGTAATTGTTACTTTCAAATCAATAGAAAGATAACAAAGTTTGGTGTTTCGTGTGTAAGTCAAAGGGGCCTGAACCAACAGGAGGAAGGTTGGTATCGAGCAAAACGTTCGATGGGTTCAAGAAGACAAGAGTTGATGTCGGCTTTGTTTTAGATGGTCGGAAGGGGGGTGGCCGGAGATGACGCAAAGGTTCTCGGAGTTTTGAGTTTGAGAAAAAAGAAAATAGAAGAGAGGCGTGATAAGATTGTGAGTCTTATTGGAGAGGTTCTTGGTTCTTAAAATGATGGTATAAGAGAGTGAATTATGAAATTCTTATGAAGTCTTTTCCATCAAGTTTAATGGTATGAAGAATGGACTTTTAAGAATATGATAATATATTTACTTTACTTCTTTGCTTTCATTTTGATAAAAAGACGTACAGTAAGGTATGGGGATTTATTGGTCAAATAAGAAAAATAATAACATGCAATCATAGCCATTTAATATACATATTTGATATTTTCATTAATAACTATTATCTTATTATACATGTATATGTATACATTTTGTCAACTATCGTATCATATGTACATACATTTGCATTATATATAATTTTGTTTTTCCTTTATTTATTCTTTTCTTTTTGATATTCATATATATTTGAATATACAAAGATATTGTTATTATTATTGTTATTATTATATTATTATTATTGTTATTATATATTATTATTTGTTATTATTTGTTATTATTACTATTATTATTATTACTGTTATTATTACTACTACTGTTATTACTACTGTTATTACTACTGTTATTATTACTGTTATTATTACTGTTATTATTACTGATATTATTACTGTTATTATTACTGTTATTATTACTGTTATTATTACTGTTATTATTACTGTTATTATTACTGTTATTATTACTGTTATTATTACTGTTATTATTACTGTTATTATTACTGTTATTATTACTGTTATTATTACATTTAATATTACTGTTATTATTACATTTATTATTACTGTTATTATTACTGTTATTATTACTGTTATTATTACTGTTATTATTACTGTTATTATTACTTTTATTATTAATGTTATTATTAATGTTATTATTACTATTATTATTACTATTATTATTATTATAACGGTTATTTCAGTCCAACTCGTCTACTCCTAATTTGTTTCGCCTCTCTCGGAACCTGAATGACTTTTACGTCAAAGGTTACGCGAAAGACCATGACAAACAACAACAATTATCGAAGAAGACATTTTGGAAGGTACACCATTTGAAGAAGACATGCCTAACCGAGACGAGGAAATGAATATGACACACTATGCCATGTCATTACTCGACAGTTATGAGTCTAGCGTTGTTCAACCAGCAATAGCGGCGAACAATTTCAAGATTAAGTCTAGTATTATTCAACTCATAGAAAATTCTGTTTATTTTCACAGATTGCAAGACGATGATCCTAATGCTCATATCTCTCGATTCCTTCATATTTGTGAAACTCTCAGAATTAGTAACTGATCAACCGACGCAATCAGACTAAAATTTTTTCCATTCTCACTTTGAGGCCGAGCCATTGACTGGCTTGATTTGCTTCTACCTGGTTCTAGCTGAACAATTTCTTTTTAAATACATTCCACCTGATCGCACTGCAAAATTAAGAATCAATATCACAAGTTTTCGCCAAGACAATAATAAATCCTTACACATAGTGTGGGAGACATACAAAGGTCTCATTCAGGGATGTCCAGATCACGAACTTTATTTGTGGATACAGTGTCAAATAAGCTGTCAATCAAAGTGTGGGAGGAGATTTTAGAAGTGTCACACCAACCGACGCATACGAAGCCCTAGAAAAGCAGCTAAGAAGAGCGTTGCTTACAATCCATTAAGAAACAAACCCAGTTCTAAAGGCGTTCATCAAGTAGGCTCTAAACCCCTAGTTTCAGCCTAATTAGAAGCCCTAACCAAACGATTTGAACAATTACAGGCCGAGGTAAAGAAAACTCTAACACGATGCAACACATGCGGAAATTCTCACAAAACCAGCGAATGCCCACAAAGCATGATGATGGTTGAAGATTTTAATTACATAGGAGGCCTAAGCAATTCATATAACAACAGCTCAAATTGGAGAAGAAACTCGAATTACAGAAAATCTAGCAACAACCAATCATCTTCTGGATTTAACTAAAGGCCACCCTACCAACAACAGAAACCACCATACAAAGGTCCAAGTAGTAGTAATCAAGACCATGGAGCATCATTAATGGAAGACTTATTGTAGTAATTGTTGATAACCATACAAATCACAGAACAATACTTTTGGATTTTAATCAAAGAAATGAGTAAAGGTTCCAAAAAAAGAAGCTGACATCGAAAGCAACAAAGCATCACTTCAAAACATTGAACACTAAGTAGGTTAGATAACATAATAACTTCTAAAAGACCCCAACACTATGACAAACCCTAATGCACAAGTGAAAGCCATCGCCATAATAGGTGGCAAAACCACTCAAGGTGATGTACCTGTATTACTACCTATCTTGGAAGAAGTTGAAATTAAAACTCCAAGTAATGCAAGTGATAAGCAAAAGCAACAAGTTATTGTTGAAGAACCAGTCAAGAAACACATACCACCATCACCCTATGTTCCACCACCTCCATATCCTTGTTTCTTAAGATAACAATGAACGAAGGCATAATATGACAAGTTCCTAGGGTTGTTCAAGCAACTCCATATCAACTTACCATTGGTGGAATCCTTAGATCAAATGCCAAATTATGCTAAGTTCTTGAAGGGTTTGTTTTTGAATAAAAAGAAACTAGAAGAGTTATCACATATAGTTTTGAATAAGCAATGCTCTACAGTTCTTCAAAAAAACTACCATAAAAATGTCTGGTCCAGGAAGCTTTACCACACCTCTCCTAATAGAAAATCAGTCTGTTAGTAACACCTTAGCTGACTTAGGTTCTAGCATTAACCTTATGCCTTTTGCGGGTTTCGAAAAGTTAAACTTAGGTGAACCTAGACCAACCCGTATGAGCATCCATTAGCTGATGGTTCCATCAAATATCCAAGGGGCATCATTGAAAACCTTTTAGTTAAAATCAATATTCGTATTTGCTGTTGATTTTATGATCTTTGACATTAAGAATGTTCCTCTTATCCTAGGTCGACCTTTCTTAGCAATTGCTCGAGCTCTCATTGATGTTTTCACCGGCAAACTTACACTTTGAGTGGATAAGGAGGAAGTAACATTCGATATAGGACAATCCATGAAACATCCTAAACATCATGATGACTCACTCTATTACATTCATGTATGCGATTCAATCATATGCTATCATCTAAGGGAAACGCTCGAAAATGAAGCTTGCAACACTCAGTTAAGAGAAGTCCGAACAAGCAAACCCATCTATGAAGATCAAACCACTCTAGAACCAGAAGTTGAAAAAACATCATCTCATCAAGAAGCTTTTGAGATTATTGACCAAGAACTAGAACCTAAAGCTAAACTTTCTATCAAAGATCATTCGATTGTAGAACTCAAAGAACTTCCGTCTCATCTCGAACATGCCTTTCTTGAAAACACCTCTCAACTTCCTATCATTATCTCATCCACCTTATCGAATGATGAGAATAACAAGTTCTCAATACGCTTAACGAACATAAATAAGCAATTGCTTGGAAAATCATGGACAATAAATCCATCCTTTTGTAGTCATAAAATTTTAATAGAGGAAAACTTCAAATCTATCATTCAGCCTTAAAGACGTTTAAATCTGAGCATGCAAGAGGTGGTGAAGAAAGAAGTAATCAAACTACTAGATACTGGTTTGATTACCCTATTTCTGATTCTTATTGGGTCAATCCCGTCTAAGTTATTCCAAATAAAGAAGGAATGATTGTTGTAACAAACGAGAAAAACGATCTCATTCTGACTCGTACGGTTATAGGATGGAGAGTATGCATTGACTTTCGTAAACTCAATGATGCCACAAGGAAAGATAACTTTCTCTCTACCATTCATTGATCAAATACTTGAAAGATTATTAGAGAAAATGTTCTATTGTTTCTTTGATGCTTTCTCAACTTATTTCTAAATTCCTATTGCTCCTGAAGATGAAAAGAAAACAACATTCACATGTCCATATGGCACATTTGCTTATCGACAAATGTCATTTGGATTATGCAATGCCACTGAGACATTTAAAAGATGCATGGTAGTAATCTTTCATGACATGATTGAACATACCATGGAAGTTTTCATGGATGAATTTTCCATCTTTGTAAACTCATTCGAACAATGCCTTGAAAATCCAGAAAAGATTTGGGTTAGATGTGAAGATTCTAACCTCGTTTTAAATTAGGAAAAATGCCATTTAATGGTTAAGGAAGGAATAGGGTTAGTACACAAAATTTCTAGAGCAAGACCTGATGTTGATCAAGCCAACGTGACACTATTTCAAAGCTTTCACATCCTACAATTGTGAAAGCAATTAAAAGCTTTCTAGGTCACGCAGGATTCTATTGACGTTTCATTAAATATTTCTCCAAATCACACGACCAATGACTCAACTACTCGAGAAGACGTGCAATTTGTATGATCCAATGAATGCATTAGTGCATTTGATTTGCTGAAGGAGAGACTTGTAACAGCTCTAATCTTGGTTTCCCCTGATTGGACATTACCATTTGAACTCATGTGTGACGCAAACGATTTCGCAGTAGGAGCCGTATTAGGCCAAAGGAAAGATAAACAATTCCACCCAATTTACTATGCGAGCAAAACCCTAAACAATGCGCAAGAAAACTACACCATAACCAAAAAATGAAGTTCTTGCACTAGTTTTCGCATTTTAAAATTCCGGTCGTATCTCATCATTTTGAAAACAATTCAGCCCTTCGTTATCTATTCAGCAAACAAGACAAAAGCCAAGACTGATACAATCTGAGGCCAATCATCTATCACGTCTTGAAAATCCATACCCTTCAGAATCTGAGGAATTCAAAATAAACTGAATTCCTTATGCACATTCAATCCTCAATCGATAAACATCCTTGGTTTACCAATTTCGTGAATTATTTGACAAGCGGAATCCTTCTTAAGGGAATGACTTATCAGCAAAAGAATAAATTTTTCACTGATATCAAGAATTACCATAGAAAGATTCATATCTGTTTTGAATCTATGCCAAACAGCTTATCCAAAGATGAGCATACAAAAGTGAAGCATAACAAATTCTAAGGCACTGTCATGAAGGACCCACAGGAGGACACCATGGAGCAACCCTAATGGAAAATAAAGTCTTTAACTCTAAATTCTACTGTCCCACGGTCTTAAAAAATGCTTAAAACATGGTATGCACCTATGATGCATGTCAAAGAGCAACTAATATCTCAACATGGTATAAGATGCCTTAAAAACCCATTCAAGTATGCAAGGTATTTGACATATGGGGTATTGATTTCATAGTGTCGTTCCTGATTTCTTTTGACAATCGTTACATCTTGGTTGTAGTCGATTATGTCAAAAAATAGGCTGAAGCTCAAGCCTTAGCTACCAATAATGCAAGAAGCATTGTTAAATTTCTCAAGAAATTATACTCTTGTTTTGGTGCTCCCAAATATTTAATTAGTAACCGCGAAATGCATTTTTGTAACAACCAACTTGAAAGAGCAATGAATCGTTACAGGGCTCATCATCGTTTAACAACTGTCTATCATCCACAATCTAATGGCAAGTTGAGTCATCAATTGAATCCTCGAGAAAACCATAGGTCAAAACAACAAGGATTGGTCTACCAAATTAGATGATGCATTATGGGTTTTCAGATAGCCTATAAGGCTGCCATCAACATTACACCCTTAAAACTATTTTATGGGAAGTCATGTCTTCTACCAATGGAACTCGAAAACAAAGCCTATTGGGTACTCAATGCAGCAAACCTGGATTAAAACATTGCGGGTAAAAATTGATTCTTGAAAATCCACGAACATGAGGAACTGAGAGAACAAGCATATGGAAATTCTAGGGTTTAAAAAGAAAAGAAAAGGAAATTCCATGATTCTCTATTGAAGAACACCAAACGGTTCCATATAGGAGAGCGTGTCTTGTTGTGTAATTCTCATTTACGTTTGTGTCCTGGAAAGTTGAAATCACGAGCAAAACCCTAAACGATGCGTAAGAAAACTACACCATAACCGAAAAATAAGTTCTTGCACTAGTTTTCGAATTTGACAAATTCCGCTCGAATCTCGTCTTTTCGAAAACAATCGTTTACACCGATCATTTAGCCCGTCGTTATCTATTCAGCAAACAAGATAAAAGCCAAGACTGGTACAGTCTGAGGCCGATCATCTCTCACGTCTTGAAAATCCAAACCCTTCATAATCTGAGGAATTCAATATAAATGACAATTTTCCTTATGAATTCCTTATGCACATCCAATCCTCAATCGATAAATATCCTTGGTTTACCGATTTTGTGAATTACTTGACAAGCGGAATCCTTCTCAAGGGAATGACCTATCAGCAAAAGAACAAATTCTTCGCTGATATTAAGCATTACTACTAGGAAGATTCATATCTATATAGAATATGTGCCAACCATCTTATCTAAAGACGGGTATACGAAAGTGAAGCATAACAAATTCTAAGGCACTATCATGAAGGACCTATAGGAAGACACCATGGAGCATCCCTAATGGCAATTAAAGTCTTTAACTCTGGATTCTATTGTCCCACGAGCTTAAAAATGCTTAAAACATGGTACGCATCTATGATGCATGTTAAAGAGCAACCGATATCTCAACACGGTATGAGATGCCTAAAAACCCCATTCAAGTATGCAAGGTATTTGACATATGGGGTATTGATTTCATAGGGCCATTCCTGATTTCTTTTGACAATCATTACATCTTGGTAGTAGTCGATTGTGTCAAAAATAGGCTGAAGCTCAAGCCTTAGCTACCAATGATGCAAGAAGCATTGTTAAATTTCTCAAGAAACTATTCTCTCATTTTGTTGTTCCCAAATATTTAATTAGTGACCACAGAACACATTTTTTTAACAACCAACTTGAAAGAGCAATGGCTCGTTATGGGGTTCATCATCGTTTAACAACTATCTATCATTCATAATCGAATGGGTAAGTTGAGGTATCAACTGAATCCTCGAGAAAACCATAGGTCAAAACAACAAGGATTGGTCTACCAAATTAGATGATGCATTATGGTTTTCGGATAGCCTATAAGACTGCCATCGGCATTACACCATTCAAACTATTTTATGGGAAGTCATGTCTTCTACCAATGGACCTCGAAAACAAAACCTATTGGGCACTCAATGCAGCAAACCTGGACCAAAACGGTGCAGGTAAATATTGATTCTCGAAAATCCATGAACACGAGGAACTGAGAGAACAAGCGTACGGAAATTCTAGGGTTTAAAAAGAAAAGACAAGGAAATTCCATGATTCTCAATTGAAGAACACTAAATGATTCCATATGGGAGAGTGTGTCTTGCTGTGTAATTCTTATTTTCGTTTGTTTCCTGGAAAGTTGAAATCGCGAGCAAAACCCTAAACGATGCGCAAGAAAACTACACCACAACCGAAAAAGAAGTTCTTACACTAGTTTTCATATTTGACAAATTCCGCTCGTATCTCGTCCTTTCGAAAACAATCGTTTACAACTATCTTTCAGCCCTTCATTACCTATTCAGCAAACATGATAAAAGCTAAGACTGATACAATCTGAGGGATCATCTCTAACGTCTTCAAAATCCAAACCCTTCATAATCTAAGGCTGATCATCTATCACGTCTTGAAAATCCAAACCCTTCATAATCTGAGGAATTCGAAATAAACGACAATTTTCCTTATGAATTCCTTATGCACATCCAATCCTCAATCGATAAACATCCTTGTTTTACCGATTTCATGAATTAGTTGACAAGTGGAATCCTTCTCAAGGGAATGACCTATCTGCAAAAGAAGAAATTCTTCACTGATATCAAGCATTACTACTGGGAAGATTCATATCTATTTAGAATCTGTGTCGACCAGCTTATCCAAAGATGGGTATACGAAAGTGAAGCATAGCAAATTCTAAGGCACTATCATAAAGGACCAACAGGACGACACCATGGAGCAACCCTAATAGCAAATAAAGTCTTTAACTCTGGATTCTACTATCCCACAATCTTAAAAATGCTTACAACATGGTACACAACTATTATGCATGTCAAAGAGCAACCAATATCTCAACACGGTATGAGATGCCTCAAAAACCCATTCAAGTATTTAAGGTATTTGACATATGGGGTATTGAATTCATATGGTCGTTCCCAATTTCTTTTCACAATCGTTATATCTTGGTAGTAGTCGATTGTGTTGAAAAATATGCTAAAGCTCAAGCCTTAGCTACCAATGATGCAAGAAGCATTGTTAAATTTCTCAAGAAACTATTCTCTTATTTTGATGTTCCCAAATCTTTAATTAGTGACAGCGGAACGCAGTTTTGTAACAACCAACTCGAAAGATCAATGACTCGTTACGGGGTTCATCATCATTTAACAATTTTCTATCATCCACAATTGAATGGGCAAGTTGAGGCATCAATTGAATCCTCGAGAAAACCATAGGTCAAAACAACAAGGATTGGTCTATCAAACTAGATGATGCATTATGGGTTTTCGGATAGCCTATAAGACTGCCATCGGCATTACACCATTCAAACTATTTTATGGGAAGTCATGTATTCTACCAATGGAACTCGAAAACAAAGCCTATTGGGAACTCAATGCAGCAAACCTGGATCAAAACGTTATGGGTAAAAATTGAATCTTGAAAATCCATGAACAAGAGGAAATGAGAGAACAAGCGTACGGATATTCTAGGGTTTAAAAAGAAAAGACAAGGAAATTTCATGATTCTCGATTGAAGAACACTAAACGATTCCATATAGGAGAACGTGTCTTGCTGTGTAATTCTCATTTACGTTTGTTTCCGGGAAAGTTAAAATCATGATAATCTGGACCTTATACGATTAAAGACGTTTTTCCAAATGGTGCTATCGATATTGAAAACCATGATAGTTTACGTTTCAAGGTAAATGGTTATCGTTTGAAACCATATACCGATGTACCAACCAAGATCTTCTCGGAGGAATTATACCTCCCTTCAACAAATAGTGTGGTGTTGGACCAAAAGAACCAATGAGCTAAGATCAGGAAAACCTCTAAGTCCCACATATCATTACAACAACTGCTGAAGACTCCCATCAGCTGTTCTGACAAAGTCTGAAGAGTCAAAGTCTGAAGATCAAAGATCTGAAGTACAACAGCTGAAGATTCTCAAGTACTGAAGACAAGTACTGAAGATCAAAGTTGAAGAACTGAAGAACTGAAGATCATCTACTGATGCACAATGTTTGAAGACAAAGACTGAAGACAACAGCTGATGACATCTACTGAAGTCATCAGCTGATACATCATCTGAAGCCCAAGTCTGAAGAACAAGTGCTGAAAGATTCAGAGTTTGTCACAACAGCTGAAGAAGTCTTCTTCAATTGTTGTGATGGTTTTTTCCTTTCAGTAGTTTTGTAATTTTATTTCAGTAGTTTGTACAACAGCTGAAGAGCTTGTTCTTCTGCTGTTATAGTATCAGTAGTTATAAACGACTGAAGAGTTTGTTCTTCAGTCATTGTAGGCTTTCAGTAGTTTACTTTTGTCAGTACTTGTAATAGTTAGAACACTTTTGTAAGATGTCAGCTATTGACATCTTCAGTAGTTTTATGTTCAATCAGTTGTAACTTTAATAATCGGTTGATGTGACAGATATGTCACATCATCACCCATCCTTTTGCCGCCTATAAAAGGATGGTGAACCATGCTGTTTTAATTGCCGAAACGTGTTGAGTAATAGAAAATTTAATTTTTCGCAGAACTTTTCTCTCTCTCTATGTTTGTACTTTTATATGCAAAACATATTGTGTTCTTGCTTTAATTGCTAATTTCGTGCTAAATCCGCTGCAAAAACAATCTGATTGATCAAACTAGAGGCTGAGATCCTGTTATGTGGGAAAGGGTCCCGTCGAAGACCTGAAACTGAAACCTGATACCTGTACATAGGTTTTTCTTAAACATTTTTTTTCTTTTTATAGGACTTCACAAGCCAAACACAGAACCGTTCCCCATGAAGTACGCCCCCGTGCCTCTGACAATAATATCCCTGATCTCCGCTAACGACTCTAGAACATTGCAGGTCCAATTATGTTGATTTCAGACAAACAGAGGGCCATGCCAGGCTAAGTACGCCAGGTGTTCACCATTCCCGACTAGTATATAAATAACAAACTTGTTCCACGTTTTCATCAATCCAAAACCTACTAAAAACATCAGAAAAAATGAAAGAATCCAATCACGAAAGCTCTAGTTGGAACCCCGTGTAGAAAACACGTTTTGAAACGTGGGAACCGACAATGCAAGAATATTGCTTTAAGTTACACGTGGTAATCAAGCACTTGACTGAAATGAACTTATGGCAAACCAAAGCCTAGATGGACTCTTCCAGAAAGTTCAACCAATGGGCAAGGTTCTCGCTTCCGTCAACCTTCAGCTTATGGGATTAAGCAATCGCACTTCGCATTATCCCATCTCCAACCATGCACACAAAATTTGTGTAAATTTCTTCTAGAAGTGTTCCGTGACTTGTTATGTGCGCTATCACGTGATTAAGAGTCTAATTTTGTAGTATTAGACTTTTAGCTTTAACGTATCGTGTAATCGTGTGTCATTAGGATATGTAATTGTCATTTGCTTGTTATAATTAACATTAGTACTATTATTGTACCTTTCTGGTGATTAGGAAGTCATAAAACTTAATCGGAAAATTTACGCAACACGCAACCCAAAAAACGGAACAACAAAATTAAAAACCGGGGACCAAAGGGGAGGGCATGACCCATGCCTGACAAAAACATGACACTATCTAACTTTTTTCTGCCTGTTGTCTCATCCACAGACAATTAAGGCTTTTTACAATCGATGCATGCCTTCTACATCCCGTATCCACTTCAATTTTCACCATTTTTTTATTTTTCTTCCAAATTTTCAAGCATTTTCAAGTGTTCTTCCATTTTCTTTCAAATTTGATTATCCAAGAGGTTAGTTTTAATTAATTCCATGATGTAATGATGTTTATTCCATATAGTTAGGTGATTAGGTCTCTAAGTAACCGAAACCATAGTCATTATATGAAAATTCTTGCAAATAATGTTTATATGGAATGATTAATGCTATAAACCTTCTTGTTCTTGTTTATTTTATGTGTTAATTAGTGTGTTAATGATAGTCTTTAGTTAAGTTTCTTTTGTTTATGTTTTATCTTAGGTTGTTAACATTACTATTTTCATAAACCGTGGTTGAATCATTGTTAATTACATTCAAGTTAGTGGATTAGTGGTCCACTTCTAATCGTAGGAATGTGTCAGAGTTGTTTTCTAGTTTCATGCAAGTTATTGTTATTTTCCTTTTAATAAATAAAGATTGAGTAGTACACAGAAAAGTAAGAGAGAGATAGTGTTCTTAGTTTCATTGCTTTCATTTTTCTACTTGCAAAACTTATTTGAGTTTGAGTATAAGCCCTGAAAAATGCCCCAAATAATTTGTGTTATTTCTTTGTTTTATATCTCTGATTACCAACACGACCACCATATAAACCGGTCAAAATAAAATACCAAGTCAAAATAACAAACTATAATAAAATAAACAAAATAACTATAAAACCCAAAGGGGTACGTTCAGAAGGAAGGAATTGATTTTGATGAGGTATTCGCACCCGTTGCAAGGTTAGAGAATATTCGATTACTATTAGCAATTGCAGCAAAAGAAGGTTGGACTTTGCATCATCTTAATGTCAAACCCGCCTTTTTGAATGAAGAATTAGCCGAGAAAATATATGTTTCGCAGCCTGAAGAAAGCGCTGTGTGGATTAAAACAAGCACCGAGGGCATGGAACACTTGTCTTCATAAATCACTAAAAAAATTGGGTATTACGAGATGCGCCCAAGAACAAGCAGTATACATAAGTAAGTCATCTAATTCACTACTTATTATATGAGTATATATTGATGATTTTATTGTGTTCGGGTCGAATGAGAAACTTATTAAGGATTTTAAAATGCGTATGATGAAAGTATTTGAAATGAGGGATTTGGGGATGTTGTCGTATTATCTTGGCATCGAAGTTGACCAACAGAAGGATGGTATTTTTTTGAAAAAGTCCGGATATGTCAAGAAAATTTTGAAGGCAGCAGGTATATTCGATTGCAACTCATCAAAATGGCCCATGTAACGTAAATTGCAATTGACAAAGGATAAGAATGGTGAGCTTGTGGATCCAATGGCATATCATCGTATGATTAGGAGCCTCTGATACCTGCTTCATACAAGACCTGATTTGGGCTATTCCACGAGTGTATTAAGCAGGTTCATGGAAAACCTGAATGAGTCATCTCCAGACAATGAAACATGTCCTAAGGTATGTTAAAGGCTCTGTGGAAGACCGGAGAGTAACCACAGGTTTGGCGTTTTACTACTCGGGTTGTTGGATTACTTGGGCATCACAGAAACAGCGTACAGTCGCGTTAAGTTCCTGCGAAGCTGAGTTTATGGCTACCACCGAAGCTGTGTGTCAAGCCTTGTGGCTTAGAAACTTGGTTAGTGACTTGTTGGGTGTAAAGGCGCAGATAGTAAAGTTGTTAGTAGATAATGAGTCGGCCATCGTATTGATGAAGAACCCTATGTTTCATAAATGCAGCGAGCACATATACATTAAATATCACTTCATACGGAAGTGTATTGAAACGAGGCAGATTTATGTACAACATGTAAGAGGAGACCTACAAAAGGCCGATATATTGACCAAGGTGCTACCTCGGATCAAGTTTGGGGAAATAAGAGCTTTGATGGGCATTGAAGATCTTGGAGACCCCCCGAGTCAACATTAAGGGGGAAATGTTAATTAATGTCTGACACGGTCGTGGTTGGTAGCTTGGTAAATAGGTGTTTTGACCAGGTAAAGTGAAGACTAAGTTAGTGGATTAGTGGTCCACTTCTAATCGTGGGAATGAGTCAGAGTTGTTTCCTAGTTTCATGCAAGATATTGTTATTTTCCTTTGATTAAATAAAGTGTAAGGCCCCATTACCGGGACATTTACAGTTGGACATTCATCACACATAATAATTAAAACATCACATAGTTCATAAGATTAAGCAGCAAAATTACATTAACAAAAACCATTCATTCATTTCATTGATAATTACTGTTGTTAAGCAATACAACATTGCTCGTAAGTTACAAAAGCATCTATTAATTTCATTACAAAACAACAATAATATTATGCGTGAATGGATGCCAGTCTTGCCCTGCCGAGTAGCCTCCCCGTGTGCCATCCTTAGCAATGATTACCGTCCAACTGAAAATGCATAAAAGTTAGCGTTGCTGAGTGAGTTCTAGTTTTAAAGCATTTAAAATATCTTGTATACTTTATATATGAAAACAACCTTTTTAACAAAACACTTCCTTTACTTTCGTAAATGAGCATACATCATACATACATCAAGATATATTCTTGATTATCATTCATCATCATACGTATTCGTTCGTTTCGTACTTTTTCATTTAGCTTTCACTATATCTAGATCCTGTCATAACTTTACCCCTATCGTTGGGCACACAACCACTTCTTACTCGGGGTAAAGTGACAAGGGCCCCATTTCGTACTATGGATCAATCACCAAGACTGATCCCCTGTGTGTGAACCCTCATGGGTTAGCCAAGATCACACACTATAAGACACATAGTTGAGCTGACAACTCTTAATGAGTTGTGATCCTCATTTAATTTTGCTTGCAAGACTTTTCATTCATTTATTATGTTCCACTTTGCATTATTGTTAATCTTTCACTTTTATTATAATAATACTTTACGTATACGAGTATAATCACACCACGTGAAGTCACATATTGGATATATAGTAGGGAACATATAACAAACCATAAACATGCTTAAAATAAACACATATAAGCATCAAGTCAAACCAGGGTCAGACCCTAAAATTTTGATTTTTCCAAAATCTCAGAAAATTTTCTAAGTGTTCTAGGCGCAAGAGCACTATGCAGATGCATGAGAACTGCTTAGGCGTTTTTCTACTATGCAGACGCATGAGCCTTACTTAGGTGTTTCAACACTTAGGCGCATGAGCCACTCACGACGCATTAGGCGCATGACATACACTTAAGCGTCTCGGCATAAATTTTGAGCGCATGGGATACTGTTTGGGTGCATGAAATTTACTTGGTCATTTCAAGTCAATATTCTTGGCGCTTGATCCCTATTTAGGCGTATAACCACCTATTTAACATGTTTCTAAGTTATTTTCAGCCTGCAAACATCATCCTAATGTGTTCTTGACTTATATTTACCATACTAAGCATCAACTTATCATGATATACCATAAAACATAACATATACACACATATACATACGAATAAACATAACAGTTGTAAAACCTTTTAAGCATGCATTTTCAGCCCCAAAATGTTTAAAACATATAAAAACTGGGGTCTAGAACTCACCTTGACTGCTTCCAAACATCACTCCTTCAAATTTGAGAAAACTTGATGTTTCTAACACCTAGACACCAAGAACACAAGAACCCGAACACATAAACACATAAGAACATGTAAAACTCGGTTTCATGGTCGAAAACCCAACAAAACCGAACCGATTATGTAAAAAAACTTACCTCTCTAAAAGTGAAAAATTTGCTTTCTTCTTCTTCTTCTCCTTTGGTCGAAAAAACAGGAATTGATAACATATATCGGCGCCATACTCAAAAAATTATTAAAATATTTGAGTTTTGTCCTTTTTACATTTAAGCCCTTCCACTTATGTTTCTTTTCCTTTCTTTCAAGATATTTTCCTTTTCCTTTCTTATTGCTTTTTTTTCTTTTATTGACTAAAATTTCAGGCATTACAAGTCTAACCCCCTTAAAGAGGTTTCATCCCGAAACCTATCATTCTTCAAATAACTATGGATAATGCTGTCTCATCTCCTCTTTAGTCTCCCACGTTTACTCAGAACACTTTTGGTGTTTCCACTGCACATGTACCAGCGGAACCACTTTATTTCTTAATCTCCTCTCCTTCCGATCATTGATTGCCACTGGTTGCTCCACGTAATTGAGTCACTCATCCACCTCGATATCCTTTAGTGGTACAAGATGTTCTTATCGGCTATGCACTTTCTTAGATGAGATACATGGAATGTTGGATGAATTTCATTTAGCTCATCAGGCAGTTATAATTGATAGGCCACATCTCCTACTCGTGCGGTTATTTAGAAAGGCCCTATGTATCTCGGGCTTAGCTTACCTCGCTTTCGGGACCGGATAATCCCTTACCAAGGTGAGACCTTCAACATGACTCTGTCACCCACGTTGAACTCAATCGGTCTTCACCTATTATCAGCATACGAATTCTGTCTATCCTTTGCTGCCTTCATAAAGGCTTTGATCTTTTCTAACTCTTCAGTTGTATGAGAATTCCTCTAACGGTAAGTGATCATATCAACTTCCTCCAAAGTCGATCAACCATGCTCGAAGCATATCCTCGAGCGTCTGAATCATCCTATCAGACTGACCATCTGTCTGAGGATGGTAAGTCATGCTAATATGTAGCCTCGTTTCCATTGCATCATGGAATCTTTTCCAAAACTTTGATGTGAACCGGGTGTCACAGTCTGGACACGATAGACACCGGCACATCATGACAAGCTACAATCTCCTTGATGAATAGATCCGCCAGCCTCTTAGATGAGTATGTCTAGCGGATCGGTAGGAAGTGAGCACTCTTTGTCAGACGATCAACTATCACCCAAATGGTATCGTACCCCCTCCCCGTACGAGGTAGCTTTGTTATGAAGTCCATGGTGATGTATTCCCACTTCCACTCAGGTATATCCAATAGTTGGATCTTCCCGTATGGATTCTGATGCTTTGCCTTCACTTGCAAGCAAGTAAGGCACTTACTCACATACTCTACTACCTCTTGTTTCATACCCAGCCACCAATAATATTTCTTCATGTTTTGATACATCTTGTAGCACCAGGATAAATGGAGTATCGAGTCTTATGAGCTTAATCTATAATCCGTCCCCGTAGGTCTCCGTAATAAGGGATCCACATCCGTCCATTTCGGGTCCTAACACCAAGAGTGTTCTCACCTAATTCTACGACTAGACCCTTCATTTGTTCAAAATTAATCTGATCCTCTTTATGCGCTTCGTCCTGAAAATCCTTGACCTGTTTCATCATATCAGTGGTCATAACCAACTGATAGGCTTTCACCTGAATCAGCTCAGGTCTCTCCTTTCGGCTAAGGGCATTGGCCATAACGTTGGCCTTTCCCGGATGATAATCGATCTCATAATCATAATCCTTGATGAGCTCCAACCATCTCCTTTGCCTCATGTTGAGGTCCTTCTTCTCTAATAAATACTTTAAGTTCTTGTGGTCGGTGAAGATTATGCACTTTGTCCCGTACAGGTAGTGCCTCCAAATCTTCAATGCGAAGACCACAACCGCTAGCTCCAAATCATGGGTAGGGTAGTTGACTTTGTGTGTTTTCAATTATCGGGACACGTAGCCAATTACCCTTCCTCGTTGCATTAGCACATAACCCAGTCTCGAATAAGAGGCATCCGAATATACCACTAAGTCTTCACTCCCTTCAGGTAATGTCAAGACAGGAGCTTGAGTTAACCTCGTATTCAACTCCTCGAAATCATTCTCTTGCGCTTGACCCGTACGAACTTCATATCTTTGCGGTCCAGTTTGGTCAACGGAGAAGCTATGTTGGAGAAGTCCTAGATCAACCTCCTGTAATAACCTGCCAAACCCAAGAAACTACGGATCTCGGAGCGTCTTCGGAGAATTCCGTTGCATCACCGCCTCAACCTTTGCCGGGTCCACCATGATTCCTTCAGAATTCACCACATGACCCAAAGATTAAAATTTGCGCAACCAGAAAGCACACTTAGAGAATTTAGCATACAACTTTTCTCTTCTAAGTGTCTCCAACACTTCGCGTATGTGGCCGGCATGTTCTTCCTCATTTTTTGAATAAATCAGGATATTAAAAATAAACACGATCACTGATTTATCTAACATCGGCCGACACACTCGGTTCATCAAATCCATAAAGGCAGCTGGCACGTTAGTTAGACTAAAAGACATAGCCAGAAACTCGTAATGTCCATTACGTGTGCGAAAAGCTGTCTTAGCAATATCATGCTCCTTAACCTTCAACTGATGGTATCCAGATCGGAGATCTATCCCTGAGAACCAACTGGCACCTTAGAGCTGATCGAACAAGTCATCAATCCTCGGTAAGGGATATCGGTTCTTCACTGTTAACTTGTTCAGTTCATGGTAGTTGATGTACATCCTCATACTACCATCCTTATTCTTTACAAATAAGACCGGAGCACCCCATGGAGAGATGCTTGGTCGAATGAAACATTTATCCATCAACTCCTACAGTTGAACCACGAGTTCCTTCATCTCAGTCGGAGCTAACCGATATGGTGCTTTCGCAACGGGTTAAGCACTAGGTATCAAATTAATCTGGAATTCAATCTTGCAATCCGGTGGCACACCTAGTAAGTCTTCTAGAAACATATCCGGAAAGTCACGTACAACTGGTACGTTAGATAGTTGTGGTACTGACGTGTCCACATCCTTCACGTAAGGCAGGTAGGCATTACATCCACGCTTCATGCTTTTCTCTGCCACCGCCATCGAAATCACCTTCGGAACCGTAGTGACGCGGGCATAAATTTGGGCGCATGAGCCACTCCGGGCGCATGAGCACTATTTGGGCGCATGACCTACACTTAGGCATCTGGACATAAATTTGGGTGTATAGGGTACTGTTTGTGGGCATGAAATTTACTTAGTCATTCCAAGTCAATATTCTTGACGCTTGAGCCCTATTTTGGTGCATGACCACCTATTTAACATGTTTCTAAGTTATTTTCAGCCCCCAAACATCATCGTAATATGTTCTTGACTTATATTTACCATACTAAGCATAAACTTATCATGATATACCATAAAACACAACATATACACACATATATATACGGATAAAACATAAACAGTTGTAAAACCTTTTAAGCATGTATTTTCAGCCCCAAAATGTTTAAAACACATAAAAACCAGGGTCTAGAACTCACCTTGACTGCTTCTAAACACCACTCCTTTAAATTTGAGAAATCTTAATGTTTTTAACACCTAGACACCAAGAACACAAGAACCCGAACACATAAACACATAAGAACATGTAAAACTCGGTTTCATGGTCGAAAACCCAACAAAACCGAACCAATTATGCAAGAAAATTACCTAGGCCAAGAAGAGCTTCTTTCTCTCTCTAAAACCAAAGATCTCTGCTTCTTCTTCTTCTTCTTTTCTTTTGGTCGACAAAAACAGAGTTGATAACATATATGGGCGGCTATACTCAAAGAAGTATTAAGATATTTGAGTTTTGTCCTTTTTACACTTAAGCCTTTCCACTTATATTTCTTTTCCTTTCGTTTAAGATATTTTTCTTTTTCTTTCTTATGCTTTTCTTTTTTCTTTTATTTAACTAAAATTTCAGGCGTTACATAAAGGTTGAGTAGTACGTAGAAAAGTAAGAGAGAGATAGTGTTCTTAATTTCTTTGTTTCCATTTTTGTACTTGCAAAACTTATTTGAGTTTGAGTATAATACCAGAAAATTGCCCCAAATAATGTGTGTTATTTCTTTGTTTTGTATCTCTGATTGCCATCACGACCACCATATACACCGGTCAAAATAAAATACCAAGTCTAAATAAGAAATCTATAATAAAATAAGCGAAATAACTATAAAACCCAAATGTTTTACTCCAAGTTTCGCCTACGCAACTTAACTCTTGAAGTTTGACTTATTCCATGCAAGACATGCAACTAAATAATATGAACCCACGTGACCCGTATTCATGACCCGGTGGATAAAGGATTAACCCAATAGACATTAAGTGGATTTCATTTTTTTTGTTGGATTTTAGTTTCATGAACACAAAAGAATTGATGCGGGTTTGTTTTGTTTAATATGGGTTTTGTTCTCAAGTTATAGAGCATGTAATTTAGAATGCCCAAGTTTTGTTTCTCAAACTAGGTTTAATAAAACAAAAGAATTGGTGCATGTGTTATCTAAGGAAGTGGGTGTTTGACTATGGTAGGTTGAGTCCACACGGAGAGGAATAGATTGGGTTCAATGATTTAGCTGATAACGATGATGGAGGGAGAACAACCGACACAATTACAAAGGTAAATGAATCAAATTGACAGAAGTGTTTGTACTTTATACTCACCATGTTTGGAATTCTTACAAAGTACACCAATGAAGTCTAGTTTCTCACAATAGCAGCCAACACTCGTGCCGTTTACTTGAGGGTGATTTTGGTCTGTAATGATCAATTATGTTCTTTTGTTTATCACTACTTAATATAAATCAGTTTTCTAATCTATTTGAAACATAAAGATAACAAAATATTGAATAGGATGAGAAAAAAATGTATTGTACCTGTGTAGAGCTTTTTGCAAGGTCATTTAGTTTACCAATTGCAGTCATTTCACTTGATGTTGTCAAGACCCGGTTGTAGTATCAGGTAAAATTTTAAATATTTTATTAATTTGCTCCTAATCGTTTATGATGAAACTCAGTGCAATATTTTATGTTGTTGATATCATGATAAGAATTTTTTATTAACAAATCAAAGCTCCAACTAATGGGAATATTAACAAAAAATATGGTTTTTAGAAAAATGTAATTTAATAAATACTTTTGGCTTTGTGGTCAGTTAATTCTAAAGGCTAAAAAAGTGCACATTTGACAACAACTACAGTGTTCTGCCTTAAGCAAGGCTGCACTATTACTTTGTTGTTTTTGTTGGGTCAAGTAAGTCTGGTGCAACTAAAACAAACAACAATTTTGGTACAAGTGACAAAGACTTCCGAAGGCAAAGCTACACTTCCGAAGATTAATAAAGAAGAGTTTTCGAAGAAGGAACTCTGCCTTCCGAAGACAAAAGTGAAACCATCTTCCAAAGACAAACACTTGGAAGACTTCAAGGAAAAGACTTCCGAAGGATAAATCCTTGAAGACCAGCACAAGTATCAAAAGGAGCAGACCCTTCCGAAGTATAAATGGCTTCGGAATAACTTGTTCTTCCGAAGCCAGTTTACCTTCAGAAGAACGTACTATGAACCAGTGGATATAAGTATGGCCCTTCTGACAAGCCGCAACAATATCTGATATACTGCATGGTGCTTTCCCGCACCCATGTAGTTAGGCATACTTTATTCCACTATTCATTCTTTATCAGTTAGTACAGTTACCATGTTTAGTTTGTAGCAAAAGGTAAGTCATGGAGAAGTCATGACTACCTAATCTAGGATAAAATTTTATCTTAGATACCTTATGTCTAGCAATATAGTATATGTTTAGATGTAAGTTCCAGCTGGTTTTCATAGTATAACTAGCTGTAAATAGTAGTATATATAGTTTCTTATTGCAACTCATTTACATATGCTTGTAAGAGTCTTGTACACGTTAAGTTGAGAAATAATATATACAAGTATCTTGAAAACTATTTCTTGTGTGATGTTTACATAGTATATTATTATTAACTTATTTGAGATTCTTCATTCATCAAGAGTGAAACTTAGCGAGTATAAGAGATAATATTGTGTTGATAGAACAATATCGATCCTGCAGTTTTGATTATCTTGCAAAGACTAATGTGTCGATGATGAAGAAGTTGAATTCATCTAAAGATTTTTGTGGTTTCAAGGCATTGATTGTTTTGAAAAACTTAAGTCATTTTTTGTGGCTTGGCATCCTTTTTGGTGTCCAGCTATAACTAGACATTGGTTTTGAGTCTTATTATGCTAATGTCGTATAATTTCATTTTGTGTGATGCTTTATTATTGTGACTATAATATATTGGTTTAATCTGGTTATAGTATTGTTTATGCAATAGAGAGTGGGGTATTTAAGTGCTTTATATTCCATATAATAAATGGTATCGATTCAAGTTGAATTGATTAGGTTATGGTGTTTATTGGCTATAATTATCTTGGGAGATAATGTTGATATTGATATTATGG
Source organism: Flaveria linearis (assembly GCA_024085815.1). Classification (NCBI taxonomy): domain Eukaryota; kingdom Viridiplantae; phylum Streptophyta; class Magnoliopsida; order Asterales; family Asteraceae; genus Flaveria; species Flaveria linearis. The sequence continues at coordinate 71,118,074 of CM044004.1, read as the reverse complement.
TATTAAGCTGGTGTACCATGTAACTTTAGAAATGACACGTCTTTGACTGTGATGTTATATCTTAGCCTTGGTTACTTTACCAACGTCCTCATGAATTTATATCAATTTTGGTCGAACCCCGCCGCGAAGCGTGGGTAGGAAAAAACTAGTTTTTATAGGACCGGTGCTAGGGAGCAATGCAACAGTTTCACAAGGTTGTAAAGAAACAAGAACACTTAACAGATCAAACAGGGAACTGGCTAAATGAAACTATAAACACAAGTAAATAACACAAGCAGAATACAAGTAATTGGTTTTCAAGAATAATGTATATTGCTCTCAAGTGTTTTACAAAATCTTACAAGGCTTAATACTAAGGACTGGTACTTGAGATACTTTATACTACATCCTACAGGCGGCCATACTTTAAAGTTTAGCTGGAACACTAATCTAGACAACAATATCAATATAAACTCAAAAGGCGGATTGCCTTTTGACTAGTAACTATGACATGCCAATGCTCACATCCTTATCTATTACAAAAAGGATAAAACTACAAAGTAGAAAGTTACAGACTCTAAGACCTTAATATACGGTTGATAAAAGTATGGGCATATCATTGACTTGTATGAGTGGTTAGTTTTCAGAGATGGCAGTGAATAGTAGTTCAGCTTTTGTCAAAAGCATGTCAGAGAAGGCATGTATTGCTAAGAGAACTTTGGTTGCATCAGCCTCTAAGTATAACTCTTACAAACTCCCCTTAGTCCGATGCCACCAAAACTAGAGGATAACTTTGTGTCTTGATCATCATCTGTTGATAGTCCTGATCAGAATCAAGACCATTCCCTTCTTCATCAGTTGGTCAGGATTCCTCAGACTCTCAAATTATCTTCTCATTTCATATAGATCATGCAGAGGAAGGTAAAACATATTTTTCCAGAAGTACACATCTTGACCCCCTTGATCTCTAGTGACATACCATCTGTCTAGGTTAGTAGCAAAGGCCCAATACAAGATGGGTCTCTCAGCAGTAAGAGGCTCTACTTGAAGTAGAGTTGGTTAAGCAGCCTCTTCTTGATCACCCTTGGGATATTTTGACCCATCCTGAGATGCAAAGTTTGATGCCTTAGACTTCTTATTCTTCTTCTTCTTATCCCTCCTTATGGCCATCCTCTTCCTTTTTCTATACTTTAACTAAGATAAGAAGTTTAGGCTTGAGTACTAGATGTTCCTTCTTTATCCTTCTCAGTTGGATCTCTTTCCTTTACAAGTTCAAAAGGAGAAGGTTCAGGACCCTACTATGGGTCATAACATGAAGCTGGCTAAGATGCAGCACTAGGTCCAGGTTGTGTTGTCTCTTGGGGTTCAACCTTGACCTTAGCTTTAGGTGCAGCCTGACTTAGTAGAGAATGCAAGTCTACCAGCTCACCCTTCTTAATATTATGCTTGATCATTCTAATGTGCTCATCCATAGTGGATAGAGACATTAGACCAAGTCTCCTTCCGGAGAACCCATACAGCTTCAAAAAGCTCACCATCCTTACTCTGTCAAAAGACTTCTTCTAATTGGCTCAGATGGTGGCTCTTGACTTAGCAGCCTCTTCCCTTATCTTTCACTTAGCAATTTTTTGTTCTTTTAAAACTTCTTGTTTAAGTTGCTTAAGGTACTAAAACTATATGTACTCATATGATAAGGGAAGTAGGTCTGCTACCTAATAGAGGCATGTGGTACTTAGGTAGGTTATCATGTTTTGTTTGTCTTGTTCTCTACCTACCTGAGTTTCTTATTCACAGCCTCTGCTTTAGGGATTTCTTGAACCAGAGAAAGGATAGGATCTTTGTAAAGTAGTTTTCTTTTTCTTTCCTCCTTAATCTTGAGAAGCAACTCTACAGCCTCAGCTTTCTTCCTCTCTTTTGAGACTTTAATGTAAGTCAGTTTATTTAATTTCTCCAAGGGAAGAGAGATGATTCATCAATGTTGTAGTTCCTTAACCCCAAATAGTTCAATCTGGCTTCCGTCAACTCATATTCTCGAGTGTTTGGCCTTGGGGCAACCCTGATTGCAGCTTGCATAAAGCTTGGGATCTCACTTGTTCTCTCTCCCTTTGCCTTCCTTTTCTTTTCCTTTTATCCTCCTTAATCTTCTCAAAGGTCATGATCTTCTTCCTTTTGTCAGTCACTGGCTTGTGTGACTCAGGGTGTACAGATCTTTCACATTCATCACTTGGTGTAGCACTTGAGCTCTGGCCAGGGAGAGGCTGTGAGACACCTTCACCAGCTAGTGCCCCACTGAGGGTACTAGGTGTTGAAGTAGTTCTTGTCTTAAGGTTCATAAGTTCAACTGTTGGGCCTTCAACTAAGGTTTCCCCTTTGAATCTAATCTTAGGGTCTGCCTCAATAGCCAGTTGACTAATAGTTTTGCCTACTAGCCTCTATCTATATAACTGGGACCTTATTTTAAACTCTTCAAGCATATTTGCTGGATCCTCTCAGCTAACCTGTCAGCTTGCCTGTTATGACTTGGTTTGGCAAGTGGCAGGTCAACTAGAGGAAAGCTCTCAAAGTATCTCAGGGTTTGAAAATTGAAAACTTCCTGTTGCCCCTGAGAACTAGAGAGTACCAGGGCTCTTCTATCAGCATCATACCTCCATACTATTATTGGGTGGTAAGCAGAGTAGGATGGGGTAGACATGGCCCTTAGGATTCCCTCCTTAAATAAGCTTTAAATTAAGGCATCCATATTGATATGGGCCTAAGGAGGTTGTTAAGTATGGACAACTGCAAGTGAGGACAGTGAGGCCTCAATGTCCATACTCTAGGCAGAACTCCCAGGTTCTGTGATTACAGGTAAGACTTTTCCCCCCTTTTTGGTAGCATCACCCACTTGCATAGGTGAGCTAAGGGTTAGGTCCACCACATCCATAGGTTCATAGGACCTAGTTGAGTTCACCTAGTAGGTCTCTTAGCTAGCTTGCCCTTGATATCGGTGATCTCAAGTTGCTAATTAATGACTTGCCTTTGAAAGGTAGCCAACTGAGATTCCAGGTGACTTACCTATTAAACTAAACATGTGCATGTTTTGGATAGTTTTTACACCTTTAGTTACAGACTCCCCTTATCTTCATCAAAAGAATCGTGGGGGGATGAGAGGACATAACCAAAGTCATCTCACTCACCACCAGCTTGTGGTTCTCAGTTGTTGGACTTCCCCTGTTCCATGACAACTTCAAAGGAAGTGTCAAGAGGATGGGTTGTTAATGATGTAATTATTCGCAAAAGTGAGAACCTTTTCCATATGGACTTCCTAAACATATTCAGGGAAGTCCATCTCAGTTTAGGGTGGAAATATGGGCTAGATATGGGTGTTTCAGGAGCACTAATCTCTCCTTGAGTAGGGGAGGGGAAGAGAGACTCATGGCACTCATTAAAACCCATATCCTCATCATCATAGAATTAGAAGTTAGGGATTTGTTGGTTTAGATCTACAGGCTAGGGATGGTAGCTGTCCCCTTAAGGCTAATCACTTAAGTTTTGAGACTTATAGTGAAGGCTTGAGGCATGGGCAATGAGCTCATCAGACTAAGCATGAGGAACCTCAGTATTACTCAATGAAGTAATAGGAGTGGTTTGCCCTCAAGGGAAGTAGGAGCTCTTGGTTCCGCTTCCTCCTGCATGGGTGATTGTATGGGGGCATGCTCAATCTGAATAGACTGAGAAGGGGTTCGTTTGTGTTTCCTTGAGTAGGTGATGGTTATTTGAGGTTGTGTGGTTGGTAGAGATGTAGAAGGTATGAGTTCAACATTGACTGGTGCTGTCAAGTTGTCACCTTGAGCAATGAGCTCTAATATTTTTAGCACCAGGACTATTTTACACCTAAGAAGCTAATAGTGGTCTTTCTCTAGATTTTATATATGTTTGGCTTCATCTATCCTAATTTAAGAGTAGCACTTGTGCCCCTTAACTGTAAGACCAGTTCACAGTTAAGAATGTACTAGACATATCTAGGGAACATGTAGTACTCTAAGGAGTCCAAGTTTGCAAGCATATTATGTAAACAAACTAGGATTACTTGAACTTGGCCCCTTGAACCATTCCATGGACTATATAGGATAAGTCCTCAGGAATCTGGTCCTATCCTCCATGTTTGTTAGATAATGAGTGAATAATAACATGGAGTAGGTAAAGAGACCTTACCCTTCTTGAAGATTCTAACTGTAAAGTCCCCTTCATAGCCCATATGCTTGAATGATTCATTCACAGCATCTTTGAGGAAAGATAGTTCTCCTTCTTCATCATCCAACCTTGGATGAGTGTGATTGAGGCTGGAGTGATGAACAATGTCTTCCCATGCACTGATGCAGACAGTGCCTTCTCACCATCCAAGATCACCTCTTAGCAGGTCCTCTAGAATTCTAGCAGTTGTTTTTCATAAAGTGGACGGTCCATTGTAAGTGTAGTGAGATAGGATGATTGAGCAAGAAAATGATAAAATTTAAGAAACCAGGATCTTTCTCAGATGTCAATAGAGCAACCTGATTATGTTGCTTATTAAGGTGGATGTAAAAATCTGGTTGGTTTTAGGGTTGAGGGTTCGCCATTTGAGATCGGACGAAGAAAGCTAAGAACAAAGAGGGTTTGTGGGTGAATTTAGGGTTAGAAGTTTGCAGATAAAGAGGAAGAAGAAAGAGAGAGAACCATTTTAAGGATATTTATATGGTCGGATTTGAGACAAAGTTAATACAAAAGGCTAAACTTTAAAATTCGGATGTCGGTCTCACCTCTGAAAAAGTTACCAAAAAGGTAGTTACCTTGGAAGTAGAAAATCTTCTCAGGCAATTTATTTTCGTAAGTATTTTAGAAAACATCCGAAGATGATTTGACATTGGAAGATATTCCTTAGTTTGACAAGAATTGCTTCGGAAGAAAATACTTAGAGTGATTTGCTTCTAAGATGTATTTGGTTTCGAGAGATATTGAACTTCAGGATTTTTATTCAAAGGATGAATAAAGCTTCCGAGACTTAATTGCTTTTGAAAGAAAATTGTCTTTCAAAATATATAAGTACTTAGAAGCATATTTAGGCTTGAGAAGATATATCAGAATTTCTTCCGAATATAAATTTCTTAATAAGTAGTTATTAGTTTTGAACTCGTAAGTTTATTTCAAAGTCAACTTAATGTCTTCCGAGAAAATATATCTTTAATTCTTAAAACTCTTTTGAATATCATTTAGAAAAATTTTCTCCCAAGGTAAACACGCCTTATATAAGTGATCATATGGATAACTTAAGACACACATATTGAAAAATAATCTTGAAATTAATCTAAGAAAATCTAGTCAAAGTTAATTATCCCAATAACTGATACAAGATATTTAAATCTCTATTTATCAAAAGCTTTTATGAATAGATCAGTATATTGTTCATTTGTGTTAACTTGGTCAGCTTTATCAATCCTTTTTCAAAATTATCTCTTATCAAATGATACCTGATTTTGATGTGCTTTGTTTTAGTGATGCATAGGATTCTCTATGATAGTGATAGTACTGCTGGTGTCTATGTAGACGAGAGTCTACTTGAAGTTGAATCCATAGTCTAACATCTGATTCTGAATCTAAAGCAATTCAGCATAGTAGCTTGCAGCAGCAATGTATTCAGCTTCAGTAGTTGATGCAGACACACATGATTGTTTCTTGCATTGCCATTAGACTAATGTTCCACCAAGGAATTGGCATTCCCCTGATATAGACATTGAAGTCCTGTTGCATCCACCATAGTCAATATTTTTATAATGTACAGATTGAAGTCAAAAGTTTTTGGATACCAAAGTCCCAGCTTTGGAGCTCCATCAAGGTATCTAAGAATCCTCTTGACAGCAACCAGTTGTGACATCTTGGGGTTGGCTAGATATCTTGCACATATGCATGTAGCAAACATGATATCAGGCGTGCTGGCTGCAAGGTACATAAGAGACCCAATCATAGCCTTGTAGAGATGTTAATCAACACATTCCCCCTCAAGATCAGGTCCTAGGGAGTGGTTTCTGGCTATGGGTGTCTTAGCAACCTTGCACTCAGTCATATGGAATCTAGTTAGAATGTCTTGCATATATTGTAACTATTTTATGAAAATGCCATTATCAACCTTCTTTACTTGAATTCCTAGAAAGAAATTGAGTTCCCACATAGCACTCATTTCAAATCTATTTTTCATCAGCTACTCAAAGTATTTACAGAGCTTTGGATTAGTTGACCCAAAGATGATGTCATATACATAAACTTCAACCAGCATCAAGTCATTCCCTGTTCTTTTGATGAAGAGTGTGTTGTCAATAATACCCCTCTTTTAGCTATGTTGGAGAAGATACAGTGATAGTGTCTCATACCACTTCCTTGGACCTTAATGCAACTGATAAAGAGCTTTGTCAAGCTTGTAGACATAATCAGGGATAATCTGGGTTTCAAAGCTGGGTGGTTACTTGACATACACTTCCTCCTATCATCCCATATAAAAATGCACAATTGATATCAAGTTAATAGACCTTGAAATCCTTGGATGCAGCAAAAGTAATGAATATTCTAACAACTTCAAGTCTTGCCACAGGAGCACAAATATCTATGTAGTCAATCCCTTCTTCTTGAATATACCCTTGAATAAGTAGTCTTGCTTTGTTGTTAATACCAAGTCCCTTATCATCCTTATTATTCCTAAAAACCTACTTAGCAACTATTGGTGTCTTCCAATGAGGAAAAGGGCATAGGTTCCAAACCTTTTGTCTCTTGAATTGAAGCAGCTCCTCTTGTATTACTTCAACCCAACTTCTATCTTTAAAAGCTTCATAACTTTCTCTGGCTTAATCTGGTACAAGAAGCAAGAGTATGGACAAACACTTTTGTCATTGGTTTGTCTTGTTCTCACCTAGTCCCAACATCTCCAATAATATCAGTGGTGGGATGGGACTTGTGGATTCTTAGTTGACCAATCATAGCAAGTTGATTTGTCAGATCTAAATTGGTGAAATTTAGATCTGGTGATTGAGTATCACCCACCACATTAGCATACTTATCAAGTGAAACTTGATCTAATGAATGTGTGATATCATTGATGTTGTCTTTAGTAGAGAGGTTGTCAGCATCACCCATCTTTATCTCTTCCTATATTGGAAACCCCTTCATTTGAGTTTTATGCCTCAGTGTTGGAATTGATAGGAACCTCAGATGTGTCAGCTTAAGAGTTTGTTATGGTTGTGCTGATAGGATTTCCATCTACAGGGTTTGTTACCATTAGAGATGAAGGAATTCTATCACTTGGTATTCTCAGCTCAAACCTTAGGTCGGGATCTCTTGCTAATATGTTACTTATAGATCCTGAAACATCTTAATAAGTTTTGATAAAACATTATGGTAACTAAATTAAGATCAAATAGCCAAACGGGACTAGAACCTTTCAAACAGCGTATGTGCTCATTGTTAGTCATATTGGCTGACTCCTTAACTACTCTAGCTCTAAGATTGTATACTCTATAAGACTTACCTTGGGAAGAGTATCCATTAAATTATCCATCATCTGATTTGTTAGAAAATTTGGCTATATGATCTTTGGTATTTAAAATGGTGCATGGAAATTCAAATGACATGAGGAAACCAATGAAAGGTCTCCTTTGGTGCCACAGTTCATAAAGAGTTTTACCATGAGTTTTGACTACTAAAACTCTATTATGCATATAGCAGGCAATGTTGGTTGTCATTTCCCAGAAGGTGATGGGCAGTTAGGAGTCAGGAAGCATGATCCTTGCAGCCTCAAGTTCTATCTCTCATCTCAGTAAGCTTATTATGCTGAGTAATTCTAGGAGCACTATATTGTCTTGTAATACCATTTTTATCATAAAATGCATCAAGAATTTGGTTTTTGAATTCAGTTCGTTCATTAAATATTATAATCCTCACTTCATGATCACATTGATTCTTAATTTTTATAATAAAGTTCTTCAAGATTTCAAGGGTCTCGTCCTTAGTTCTAAGAAAGAAGACCCAAGTATATCTTGTGAAGTCATCTATGATCACTAGGAAGTATGAAGTTCTTCCTAAACTCATTACACTAGTGGGGCCAAAGAGTTCCATGTGTAATAAGTGTAGGAGAGTAGTGATGTAGTTTTTTCCTTTGGCTTATGAGACACTTTATGTTACTTCCCTTTCAGACATACAACAGAATGTTCATCACTTGTAAACTCTTTCTTTAGCATTCTAGTTACCAAATCATCTATAATTATTTATTCATGTTCTTAAAATTTACATGTCACATTCTTTTATTCCAGAGGAAAGATTTATCACTATTGTCTTTAGATAGAAAGCAAGAAACTTCTATAGAATGGAATGTTTTTTGCAAATCTATCTTGTTAGGACCGTGCACGGACGGAGTACTAACTGATTCTACATGAAACGAATCAAATAGCGCGGAATTCTATTTGATTGGCGATCCAATCAGGGAGAACGTTAATCGGATCAAACCTAACGATTAGAATACGTTAAGAATGAAGTAGGAATGATCTGAAACGTTCTATGAACTTGGAAGGGACGCTCTGTGCGAACTGGGACGGCTAGGGTTGTGAATTTTCGAAGTGTTCTTTTTTCCACGAATTAAGTGGTATTTATAGGTTACAGCTTTCATTCATACGACTGAGCCAAGCGACCGGCTCAGTCGTGCGACTGAGTCATACGATTGATTCATTCGTACGACTGAGTCAGTCTTATGACTTAATCGTGCGATTGACTCAATCACCTGTTTCAGTCATGCGATTGGCCCATTCGCATGGTCCAGTCGTGCGACTGAATCAGAATACTTAGTTAAACACATTCTTGAACCTTTAATGATTCAGAACTATGTATAACAACTGTAAACCTATATAACATGTTCATATAAGCGTGTAACAATTAATAATATTAATAGATATAACATTAAACAACCAATAAACATTAAACAACCAATAAACATTCACAGAAGAGTTTTTCATTACATAGATTCAATATTACATATGTGTTACAAGATGAAAGTCTATTACATTGAAGCTCACTAGACTAGAACTAGGGACATGTGTATCAACAAACTCCCCCTTGGACCTAGATCTATCTAAACTTTGACTTCCTTCTTGAACTCTTCAAATCTCTTCACTCTTTCTTCTCGTGAAACCCCAGCATGAAGATCAAGTGTGAAGCATAGACGTATAGCGTGTTGAAACTGAAGTGCTTGCATGATATCCTGTGGGTCAAAAAATAATGGCCACTTGTACAAGATGTAGACATCTGAAGCAGACAAGTTGGTTAGCCACATAGGGTCAAACACCCTAATCGTCTCCACCTTCCCTTTTTTATCCAAAACAATGATGGCCTCACCAGTGCGCCAGTCATAATACCACCATTTAAAATGGGGTGCAAAATCTTGTGGCATCTCCCTTAGTGGAATACGCGACATTGTGCGCGGAGAGTGCCATCTCAAGACCACCTTTGGTCTTCCGAAGGTGGGGTCAACCTCTGTCTTATGAATCAACCTTTTGGGCTGTTGAGGTTTAAAATTGACCCACCTCGTATGATACTCCTTCTTCAGAGTCTTCTCAAACCATCCCGATATCTTTCCGGAACAGCATACAGGAGGTTCAAGTTGGCTAGACGGTTTAGCTCAAATCCAAGGAGAGTATTAAGATCGTGTGGGAATCTGAAATACTCTATTCCCTTCTCCCTTTTGATGGCATATACTTTGAGATCCTCAAAGTATGCCCATCTGATAATCTTTCCCGACACCTTTTGATGCTTCTTTACCTTGTAGAGCTTGGTGTAGGCGTTTGACTTTGTAAGCATGTGTTGTTTCTTCATTTCCTCCAGGCAGGCTGCTCACTCAGCCTTTTTGGATGCTAGATCAGCATCATCTGTCTGAGGATCTTCTGCTGTAGCTTCTTTTGCAGCTGTCATCTCTTCAACTTTGTCAAATGCACTGCTGTCAAAAGTTTTCCCAGATCTGGTAGTACTTTGCCTTTAGCGTTAGTATACTGAGGATAATGATCAGCAGTCACATCCTTTATCTCCACATCATCGACATCCTGTAGCTCCTCAACACTGACTACGTCGACCTCTGGAGCATCCTTTACCAGCTCATGGATTTAGACTGAACAGTTCAGCAATATGTTCATCAGTCAAATCATGTATGATCTCTCCCTTATCAGGCGTGTATCTGACAGAGCGATGTACTATCCCTTGCAAATCAAGAATCATTGTCAATTGAGTCTCGATTTGTCGAAGGGGCACCACATCGTGCTCGTCAGCCTGTTTTGATGAACCTATTAAAGAAATAACCAAACACAATGCAAGTTAGTATACATTAAGCACATAACAATTTTTGGTTTAACTTTACATTTATTTAATTAAACACATCTTTGATACATGATTTCAAGAACAAAAGTTTAATAATAAATAGACATCTAATCTTGAATTTTGCCTTGAATCATCTTTGGGTCTTCGGCAGAAGGGGAGGTAGGCGGGGCAGACACTGAAGTTCCCCGGTCTTGTTTCCTCTTAGTTCTTTGCTCTTGACCAGGAGCAGAGGCGGATGCAGCTGCATCCCCTTCATCGTCATCACCATCCTTGCCTCTAGCCTCGCCATCACCCTCCTCATCATCATTCTCACTCTCATCCTCATCATCGTCATCCTCATCATCATCACCATCGTCATCACCTTCATCTATCTTCAACGGCTCATCTTGCGACCCTTTCAGCTTGAGCAAGATCGTCTTCTTCGCCTCCTCCAAATCCTCAATCTTCTTAGAAGATATGACATTTTGCTCCTGGAGTTGGGAGATTTGCTCAGCCTGCTGAGCAATATGCTGAGCTTAAGAAGCATTTTGCTCCTCAAGCTGACGAAGCCTAGCCGCCTTCTCCTCGTCTACAGCTAACAGCTTCAGCACCATTCTGTTAAGTGCTGCAAGCTGTTCCTTCACTCCAATAGGAGGGAGGGATGATCCTATGGGGAAGGAGGATGGGCCGGCTTGGTGGCTCGTGGTGGTGGTAAAGATTAGGGGTGGTATAGAGGTGGTTGGTGGTGTAGTGGTGGTAGTGAAGATTAGGGGTGGTAAAGAGGTGGTTGGTTGTGTAATGGTAGTGGGTGGAGGAGTGGTTGTGGATGGTGGAGTGGTAGTAGGTGGAGGAGTGGTAGTGGGTGGTGGAGTGGTAGTTGGGGTGGTTGAGGTAGTGGTGGTGGATATGGAGGTAGTGAGTAGGGTAAACCTCCTTCGCTTGGGCTTTAGCCCATGTGGCTGAGCCATCCGTTTCCTCCGAGTCCCCATAGACCCGGAGGCTCCCCCTCGGCTACTGGGAGAGTCTGGGATGTAAGATGGGTCAGTGACAGTCTCCCCAGACCCTCCAGGACGTCTGCCAACCGTCCTAATACCCCTCTCCGTGGCTACGATACGGCTTCCTACCGTTCGTACAAGGGGCTAGACATCCGACTCTTCTTCCTCATCAGGCTGAAATCCCTGATGGAAACTAGCACTCTCTGCTCCTCCTTGGGTGGATAATGGAGATGTTAGATCAGAAGTAGTGGCTCTAGATTGTGTGGGGCCAGTATCTCCACCATCACCGTCATCATCATCTGAATCATCATCCGGAACCGCTATCGGCTCCGAGTCCGAATCACTATCATCGTGACGCCACTTTTTCTTAGCTGGCGCCACTTAATCCTTACGGGCCAAATGCCCAAACAATCTCCTCACCGGGGGCTTCACCTTCTTCCCCCGATATACCTTCATTCTCCCTAGTGTCGTATCATCCATAACTTCCAATACGACTGCATCATCTTTCTCCTTAGGCAGCTGGGGGAGTTTCTGATCGATAATCATCTGAATGAACCTTGGGTACATACAGAAACTCTCCTTCCCCTTGGCCTTGATGTTCTCCACCAAGTAGGTGAAGATCATCCTGGAGAAGCTAAAAGAATGGTTCAGCACCAGTGCAGCGTATGCGTTCTGCATCTGGTCTGACAACTCATCAAAGTCGCCCTTCCTTGATGTGATGCATCTAAGAAGTACATGTGCCAAGTATTTAAACTGGGGCATAAGTTGCTCTTGTTGAGCATACTTGTGTTGATGTCCCCAGAATACTTGGCTCTCATGAAGCAGCCACGGACGGTAAGGGGATGTAATCTAGTGGGGCAATCAGCATCATCCCCAAACTCAAGAACCGTCCGTATGTCCTCTTCGGTGATCTGGATGTCCTCCCTAATAATCGAACTCCTGATGGTGTGGGGATCGGTAGAACTGTCAACAGCAGCGTTTTCCCAGAACGCCTGCTGTATTGATTGGTAAGGAGTGCAAGGCGCTGAGATCGCACGAGAGATCCTCGAGCGTCGTAAAATGGTGATGATCTTAGCAAACTCCACCGAGTTGCGGGAAGTCAGGTCAAGATAAGCACAAATGTTGTGCTTAGAGCTCATAGGCCATCTGCTCGCCATCTGTGACACAAAGTAAATAAACGTTAGTACGTGTCAAGGTATGCTAGACTTGTTTCATGTAATTGAACATTTTGTTCAGTCGTGCGACTGAACTGAGCGATTGAATTTAGTCGTGCGACTGAGCTGGATGACTGAGCTCTAGTCATGCGATTGAGCTCTAGTCATGCGATTGAGCTTATACGTGCGACTGAGTCAAGCGATTGGACTTAGTCGTTCGATTGCTCATGCATTTACCTCAGTCGTGCGAGTGAGCTTAGACGCCTGGTTCAGTCGTGTGATTGAACCATTCGTCCATCTCAGTCGTGCAATTGAGTCTAGTCATCCTGCTCAGTCGTGCGATTGGAGTTCATCAGTGTGTCCAGTCGCATGACTGACGGTTTGTCCATTCAAATTTGATTTTTGAGCGATTCTTGATGTTAAACGTTGAGGAATGGCTCATTAGGTTCGCATATGTCCAAATAAGATTCTACTAACTTTTATATGTTCAAAAGGCATAGTTCAGTGGTTTATTTGTCTTTATTGTCTCGGTCTTAACTTAGGTCACTTTCCGATCAGTTTTACGTTGTAGTAACCGAGTTATTAGCCAACAAATGTCTCGTAGTACCTATGAAACAGAGACAGATGGTCAGAAGATGTAAAAATGGGTCTAAGAAGATCGAATGAAATTTCGGCAGAGTAAGGTTAGGTCGTACGAATGGAGAGCGATTTGAGAGAATGGGGCGAATGAGACCGACTCACCCTCAATTTATACTAGGGCAGCCTTCAGTCGTGCGACTGAACCTAGTCGCACGATTGAGTCGTGCGACTGAGCTTCAGTTGTACAACTTGCTCATTCGGTCATCACAAGTCATGCGAATGGGTTCATTCGCATGGTCCATTCATACGACTGGTCCATACTCATGGTCCAGTCGTGTGAATAGGTTCTACTTGTGAATTTTTTCCTTTTTGACCCATGAACACTTATACCCTTATTTTAATAGATAAAACTTTTTGATCAATTTGATCATCTCAGACATGACTATTTTAAGATTAAAACAACATTTGATCACCTCAGATGTGATCCATTTATCCACCTGATCATCTCAGACATGATCCACTTATCTACCTGATCATCTCAGACATGATCCATTATCCACCTGATCATCTCAGACATGATCCATTTATCCACCTGATCATCTCAGACATGATCCATTTATCCACCTGATCATCTCAGACATGATACATTTATCCTTTCAGAAACAATTGATTTTAGATTAAACGTTAAGTTCATATTGTGACATTTACTACAATGAGTAACATAGCACAGTCCGACACTGACACACTTTACAAATAAATTAAAAGACTAAACTAAGTAACAAAATAAACATGTTTTTTTTCTTAGGGTTGGGTAGATCAGCCTATGCATTAACATCATTTCCAAGACAGATTCTTATGGAATCAGACAGGCATAAACTCACTTACTAGGAACTTTTTATACATTTATTGAAATGGAAACTAGCATATTTACATATCACAGTATCTCATTCATCTGAGACTTCTAAATTCTAACTGGGAATCATGCTTGATCTGATACGTAACACACATTGATTATTAACATCAGGCGGTGCATCCAAGACGATTGTCAGTATACTTGTCCACTTAAATCCATACACAGACTTTTGACACATATTGGTGATGTACTAGATTACATTATTTCAACCAACATTTGTGGATCTCATGCTTATATAGTAATCAACATTCCTCAGGAGACTTTTGAGCGGTCTACGGGTATTTGGACAAGAAGAGACTTTTCTTAGAACTTTCAAAGAGAAGCCAAGCCTCAGGTCAGTGCCACCACACAGCAGAGAGGCGGCAAACAACAGTGAATTCTAGAATATCTAGATTATGCTTATCCTCAGGTCAGTGCCATCGCACAGTAGAGAGGCACACAACCTATCTCCTTGTTAGAGCATTTCTTATTTTCTTTTGCACATAACGCACCAACAACATGTGTTATCAGCTTGATTGCTCTTAATTTCAATTTTGTGCTTTGCTCTTTTTATGGTCATCCGCACTCTTTTAGTTGCGTTAATTTGCTCGTCATCCCTTATTGGAAATAACTGATTGTGTTAACCAGTGATAAGATGGGAACCCATAGTTTGTTGAACAGATTAGTTTAAATTGTGTTCATCAGTGGTGTCTACTGGTCTATAGTGTTGAATCTACTGACACATCATATAGTGAACTAGCACCTCCCTAGATCAACTTTCTCCGTGTAATTACAGTAACACTCATGCGTACTATCATTTTCCCAATTGTTAGACTTAGAGTTCTCTGACTAACATTTTTTGTGATTTAATTTAAAATAAAATTTGAAAATATTTAAAATTTTTTTGGTGTTCCAAGTAACTAGACGCCCGTGTACTATCACTTTCCATTGTGTAGAATCACAGTGTTATCTTTGTTGTTTTTGCCTTTTAGCTTACCTGCCCTTCCCCTTTTTTATAAAGTAAATAAATACTGAAAGTAAACTAATCTCCCCCTAAAATTCTAAAACAGAAACTCTTTTGTGTTTTTGGATTTTTATAAGACAAGGAAATTAAAAAATAAAATAAAATAAAAAACTGAACTAGTGTCAGACTATGCATCTGTGTCTTAAGAGATAATGTCACTTTTCTTTTTCACGTCGTTGACCTCTAACAGATAGAAAAATCTGGGTTTATCAAATAGTTTGGTGTAGAGGTCAGCGCATTCAAATCCGTGTTTATATTAACCACATCAATTAATTGTTTTTCATAGCAGTTGCATATGAAGTGATACTTTATGCCGATGTGTTTTGTTTTAGGGTGTTGAACCGGATTTTTAGTTACAGCTATGGCAGCAGAGTTATCAACATATATAGGGGTGTTAGAAAATTGCAAACCGTAGTCTCGCATTTGCTGTTGGATCCAGATAATCTGAGAACAGCAGCTTGTAGCAGCAACGTATTCAGCTTCACAGGTTGATAAGGCAACCGAGGTCTGCTTCTTGCATTGCCACGTGACTAGACGCCTTCCAAAAACTGACACCCTGCTGATGTAGACTTGAAATTCATCTTGCAGCCTCCATAGTCTGAATCACTATACGTCGTTAGCTCAAAGTCATCGTCATGAGGATACCACAACCCCAGTGTTGGAGTACCCTTCAGATAACGAAAGATCCGTTTCACCCCGATCAGATGATTTACTTTCAGTTTTGCTTGATATTTGGAGCATAGACATGTGGCATACATGATATCTGGACGCGAGGCAGTGAGATACATGAGAGATCCGATCATCCCACGATACATAGTGGCATCCACCAGATCCCCATTCTCATCAGTAGCCACATCATGATTTGTGGCGAGTGGGGTACCGGCAGCGGTCACATTTTCCATATCAAAGCGACTAAGAATGTCTCCGACAAACTTAGTCTGATGCAGAAATATACCGGTAGGTGTCTGATCCACCTGTAATCCCAGGAAGAACTTCATTTCTCCCATGGCGCTCATTTCAAATTCTGCCTTCATCACAGATTCGAATTCTTTACATAGATCTTCGTTTCACGAACCGAAGATAATGTCATCCACATAAATTTGCACCATAAGTTAATCCCCGTCTCTTTCTTTGATAAACAGCATGCAGTCAATCACACCCCTTCGAAACCGTGTTTCAGACGGTGGGTGGAGAGCTTCTCATACCAGGCTCGAGGAGCCTGATGTAGCTCATACAGAGCCTTGTCCAACTTGTAAACTCTGTCCTGATGATAAGGATCTTCGAATCCCTCGGGTTGACTGACGTAGACCTCTTCACGGATTTCCCCATCCAGGAATGCACTCTTTACATCTAGTTGATAGACTTTGGTCTTGTGAGATTTCCTGGTCTGCTTTCCCTTCTTTCATGAGACATAAAAATCAGGAAGTTTGAAGTTCTTAATAGGAACTCCATCAACTAAGTTGTTATGAATCAGATGATTCATCTTCCTGTGATTAATGTGTCCCATTCTCCTGTGCCATGAGATGGAATCCTTCTTTGTAGCTTTAGACAAAAAGCATTGAAAAGTAGACATACTAGTAGAAGCATTAGACATATCTAGAACATACAGGTCATTATACCTAGATGCTGACATTAATACCTGCTCCTCTAGAATCTCCATCTCTTTCTTCAGAATGTAACACTTCCGATTATCAAACATAACTTTGAAGCCCTTGTCACATATCTGAGACACTGAAAGCAGATTGTTTTCCAATTGTTAAACGAAATTAACTTTATCAAACCTTACCTTTGCATTACCTACTTCTCCTTGTGTGGTAATGTATCCTCCTTTGTTTCCAGTAAAAGAAACGTGTCCCCCTTTAATTGTTTGACATTGTAAAGGAGAGACTGATTTCCTGTCATGTGCCTGGATGCTCCGCTATCAACTATCCATGTGTTGGTAGAAGCACTATAGCGGACAACCTGAACATAATAGAAAATAATTAGTTAAGAAGGGGGACCCAAGCCTTGACTGGCTTGGGTTTCCCAGAGGCGTCACACATCACGAACTTAACCCACTGTCCTTTATCAGTAGGTGGGACCTCAACCTTCAACTTATCAATGCTTTCAGACACTTCAGATGTTTTGGATTTCCACAAACCATCCTTGTAAAAGGATTGTTTGTGGTAAACCGATGACTGATTTACAGTTTGAACCTTAGGTTTAGTTTCAAAAACAGGTTTCACCTTAGGCATCACAGACTTACCAGTGACTTGTCTGTGTTGTCTGTGGCATTAAGGAGAGGTAAAGATCTAGAAGGTGTTTTAGACCTAACAGGTGTTTTAGATCTAACGGGAGTCTTAGATCTCTGTTTTGAAAACTGTTAACTTCATTGTCTAGTTCAATTTTAATTTGGGTGTCTGATAGCATGGACAGTTTGAAGAGATGTGACCGCGTTGTCCACAAGTATAGCATGATCTCCTTTCAACAGGACTATGAGATCTCTTGTGGGGCGGTGAGTAAACTTCAGGTACTGACTTTTTGGTCTCACTCCTTTGATTTTCACCTTCCTTGACAATTTTACTTGTTTAACATTAAGGGGGTTTTGTCTTTGAAGATGATTGTTATCTTGCTTAACCGGTTTAGTTTGAGTGGTTTTGGAAATCTTAGGTTGTGTGGTAGCAGATTTTGGACCCAACCCAAGAGATGCTTGAACATTCTCTTCCACCCGGTTTTCAGTGATGGTTTTACCAGTTGTGCCTGATGTTGATGTTATCTGATCAGTAGCCGGAGGAGCAGGTTTAACTACTGTGTCCGGATCGCTGACCAGAGGAGTAGTCACCACATGGTCCTTTATTGGATTATTATTATTAATAGGACGTTGTTTGGTGTTTAAAAGGATCTCATGTGGTGGAGGCACAACCTTATAACCCACCCTTCCCCGTTGTTGCGTTCCTTAACCATGTTTTTCAAAATATGAGAAGAACTAGCTAGACTGTGGAGTTTTTGCTTTAAAGACTCATTTTCAACTTGCAAAACAGCTCTGTCCTTTTTAGTTTCCTCAATTGTCTTTAAATAAAACTTTATATCGTTTTCTTGGTTAAACACGACAACCTCAGTTTCTTTTAGTTGTTTATTTAACGCTTCAATTTTCTCCTTATAGCTGCTCTCGATTTGTTTTAACACTCTATTTGCCTCAATGCACAATTTAAGTCATTTACTAAGTTATCATTATGATCTAATAACCTAGCAAATTTCAGATCAATGCTTTCCCTAAATTTATCACATTCAACACAAGCATGTTTAATAAACAGATCATCCTTTGATTCTACCTGTGCAGAT
This sequence comes from Flaveria linearis, assembly GCA_024085815.1. Taxonomy (NCBI): domain Eukaryota; kingdom Viridiplantae; phylum Streptophyta; class Magnoliopsida; order Asterales; family Asteraceae; genus Flaveria; species Flaveria linearis. The sequence continues at coordinate 71,099,792 of CM044004.1, read as the reverse complement.
GTAAACGTTCCAGCCATGAAAGCATTTGAGGTTCCGGTTATGCTTCAGATTCAGCATTCAGTTCATTTTCAATAAGTTGATTAACAGCAGCTAAGGTCTCATCCACATCAGCAGTGTCAAGCTCAACTGAGTTCTCCCTCTCACTCGCTGAGTCTTCATTCAGATCTTCAACAGATGCAATGTTGGCTTCACCATCAGTTAAGAATCAGAAGGACCAGTCATGTCCTTCATCACCTTGAGCAACCATTGCCTTTGAATTACTGCTTGTTGAAGCTGTCTTTTTCTCTTTATCTTGTTTGTTGAAGGATGAGAACGGGTTCCCATTGCCAATCTTCTTCGGTTTGACACATTCCCGCTTGAAGTGGCCTTTTTCACCACAGTTGAAACATGTGACTTTAGACTTGTCGAATCCAAAAGTAGTATCTTTGGTAGCCACCAGATTCTGTCCCGTCTTCTTCACAAACTTCTTTGCTCGTCGCACAGCACTTGCGAGAGCCCACATTATGTCCTGTTGGACCAAAAGAACCAATGAGCCAAGATCAGGAAAACCTCTAAGTCCCACATGCCACTGCAACAACTACTGAAGACTCCCATCAGCTATTGTGTTCTCTTGCTTGAATGTCAGACTCGAGAGCATCTTAGCTCCAGCCTCAGCTGTTATGACAAAGTCTGAAGAACAAAGTATGAAGATCAAAGTACTGAAGAACAACAGCTGAAGACTCCAAAGTACTGAAGACCAAGTACTGAAGTCTGAAGTACTGATCTTACAAGTACTGAAGACTTCAAGTACTGAAGACAAGTGCTGAAGTATCAAAAGCTGAAGAACTGAAGAACTGAAGACCTTCTACTGAAGCACAAAGTCTGAAGACAAAGACTGAAGACAACAGCTGATGATATCTACTGAAGTCATCAGCTGTTACATCATCTGAAGCAAAGTCTGAAGACCAAGTACTGAAGACTCAGAGTTTGTCACAACAGCTGAAGAAGTCCTCTTCAGTGTTGTGATGGTTTTTCCTTTTCAGTAGTTTATTTGTACAACAGCTGAAGAGCATGTTCTTTAGCTGTTATAGTATCAGTAGTTAGAAACGACTGAAGGGTTTGTTCTTCAGTCGTTGTAGGATTTCAGTAGTTTCACTTTTGTCAGTACTTAGGAACTTTTGTAAGAAGATGTCAGTTGTTGACATCTCAGTAGTTTTTGTTTAGTCAGTTAGTAATTTTAATATTCAGTTGATGTCAGTTGATGTCAAAAAGGACATCACCACCATGCTTTTGCCGCCTATAAAAGGATGGTAAACCATGCTGTTTTAAATGCCGAAACGTGCTTAGCAATAAAACATTTAATGTTTCGCAGAACTCTTCTCTCTCTATGTTTATGCTTTAATTGCAATATCTTTTATGTTCTTGATATAATTGCTAATTAATATGCTAAATCCGCTGCAAATATAATCTGATTGATCAAACGAGAGGCTGAGATCCTGTCAAATGGTATCAGAGCAGGTTAATCATTGATCGATTTTACCGTTGATCATTTGAAACTGCTCTTTTGATCTCTCAGTTTGATCGAATTAGCAATTTGCAAGAATTAGCCATAGAGAGTGAGTTTCTGCTGTTTCTGGCCAAAATCTTGAGGTCTTTTGGTGGTTTTGAGTCACGTTTGTCTGGTTTAAACTTGTTTTTGACTAAAACCTGAGATGACAACACCAACTAATGATCCTCACAATACTGGTTCCGCAACCAAGCCTCCGATGCTGGTTAGAAACGAGTGTAACATATGGCAAAGACGTATGCTACACCACTTGGCTGTCAACAGTGCTGGTTGTTGGAAGTCAGTGGTGCATGGGCCATACAAGCCTATGGTGAGCGTCCTGGAATCTAATGAACAGGTTGCGAAGAAACCTGAACAATATTCGGATGAAGATCTAAAGCTGTTCGAAATTGATGCTAGAGCCCATGGAATTTTAGCCATGACCATTCCAAATGAGATATACTCAGGGCTCTTGCATCATGAGTCTGCTCATGACCTATGGGTTGCTCTAAAGGAACAATTTGGAGGAACTAATTCGGTCTTAGCAAACAATAGGGAAATCCTCGCCCAACAATATGAGACTTTCTCATATAAAAAGGGTGAGACTCTGACTCAGCAGTTTGAGCGGTTCTCTTGTTTGATCTCTGAGCTAAAGATGGTCAAACAAGAGTACACCAACAGCCAGATGAACAACAGGTTCCTCAGGTCACTTCCTGAGAGATGGGACACATATACCATTGTCCTACGCTCCAGTGCAGACCTGGAAACTCTATCTCTCACCCAACTTCATGGGAAGCTACTCACTTTTGAGAGAGAGGTAGAGCAAAAGAGGAAGTTGTCCTTTTCTGGCAAGCTCGCTGATGACTTTGTCCAAGGTAATGCTGCCTTGATAAGTCATGAGTCAGAATATGCTTCATCAGAAAGTTCTTATGATGAGCATATTGATTTCTCTACTAACTCAGAATAAGCTTTTGTTGGTGTTAGTAGTTCAGGAGGTGGTGGTGACAACTTGTGTTTTCTGATGGAGGACTTGAAGGGCATTCCAGATGATGATCTGGAAGAGATGGATATTTTGAACCAAATGGCTATGATAAATATCCGCTCTCAAAAGTTCTACAAGAGAACTGGAAGGAAATTCCCAGGACTCTCTGGCAAAACCAAAGTTGGTTTTGACAAGAGCAAGTTGAGGTGTCACAAGTGCCAAAGGCTTGGACACTTTGCAAGAGAGTGTAGATCATCTGGATCTAACTCATCTGCACCCTTTGTGACTTTTCCCAGCAATAGCTCACAGCACAGAGGGCAACCTTCCTCCAGTTCTACCTATCCATCTCAGGCACAGGCACCACCTGCTTATTTTGTGCCACAGGGTCATATGCCATATCCTTACCCCTGTTACTACATGCCTCAGCCTAGTCAAACTCAAGCACCCCCGGCTCAACCACCTCATGCTCTTCCAGAGCCTCAATCTTCCCAATCTCATCAACACACACAACCTCAACAACACAGCTTTTTCACCCCAAGTGTTGTTGACTGGAGTAGTCTACCAGAAGAGCTATCTGGTCAGGATCAACTACTCCAAGGTGCTGGTCAACATGGTGGTGACCAACCTTTTGGAAATCTTGCTCTGATGGCCCTTGATTCTGCTGAAGGGTCATCATCCAATGCCTCATCTCAGGTATCCACTGAGGCAAAAGCCAAGCTTTGTTCAGAATCATGCATAGCAGCATTTGCTTCTATTAGAGAAGCAAATGTAGCTTTAATAGATAAAAATCTTGAGCTTGAGCACACTATTTCCAAAAGAAAAGGTGATTTTGAGGTTGCACTAAAAGATAAAAATGATGAGATTTACAAGCTTAAATGCCAAATCAAAGATAATAAAGCTAGGGAAGATGTACTTCTAGAGAAGTACAAAGACCTCAAGGAAACTCTTGCAACCACCCAAGTTGAGTGTGATCGATGGGTGCAATCATGCAAGGGTTTTGAAATGCTTCTTAATAAGCAATCAGCTTCCAATGTGAAGTTTGGCATTGGTTATAATCACACTGCTCCTCCCACAGATTTCACTTCAAGAGCAGATGTTGAATCTGGTGGGGAGAGAAATAACCAATCCTTCTCATCATGTGACCTACTATCCTCTGTATCAGCATCATCAGAGATAGATGTCAGCATTTACTCATGCCAAAACCAATCAGCTGATGCTACAACAGCTGATGGTTCAAATGCTGACTGTCACATGACCAAACGGCTGATCAACTCAGGTGTTGTCACTAGAAGTACTGAAGGTACTAGAGAGCAAGTAACAACATCTGAAGTTCAACCTCTAATACTGTTAGAACTAAAGAGAAGAAAACTAACAGTAGGAAAGGTTTGAAGACAGCTAGAGAGGATACCAGGAAAGCAGGCACTAGGAAGAAAACTGGTAGTACTGATGACAAACAGCTGAAGAACAAGTCTTCAGCAGTTAAATCCTCTTCAGCTGATGATCAGCATAAGATGAAGAAGAAGCCATGTGAGATATGTGGTTTGTTCAATCATCTTACTGATGATTGCTGGTACAAAAGGGGTTCCAAACTCAAACAGAAGGAGAAAATTAATGCGAGCATCAATAAAATGAAGAATGAGTTTGAAACCAAATTTGTGCTAGCAGCATCTAAGCCTGAAATCCCTAAGCCCAAAGCTAAATCTAAGAAGAAGGTAGGGATTACTCAGGCAACAGCTGAGGTTGCTCAGAAAAAGATGGTACAACATAGGAACTCATCATCAGCAAACTCCAATGTGTCTGAAGAGCTGAAGGCTTTATCACAAAACTAGACACAGTTGGTGATGATGGTTCAGCAACTAGTGGGAAGAGTCAACCACATAGATGCTCCTATGTTGAAACCACAGAAAAGGAAGTCCAAGCCAAAGGGTTCCTCTTCTGTACCATCTTCTTCACCTCAGGCTGTCACACATAACACACCTGTTAGTGCTGCACCTGCAGTTGAGAACAGACCCAAAGCCAAGCAGGTTTGGGTCTCCAAGACTAACTAACACATGGTTGTGTTTGTAGGGTTCTTCAACATGCCATAGAAGCATCTGGTATGTAGACAGTGGAGGATCCATGCACATGACAGGAAGCAGCTCCCTTCTTAATGACTACTCTCTAGGAAAGAAGGGATTTGTTTCTTTTGGCAATGATGCAAAGGGTTACATCATCGGAAAAGGCTTTGTTTCCAATGGGGAAATAAGGTTTGATGATGTTAACCATGTGGAGAATCTCAAGTACAACCTCTTGAGTGTCAGTCAAATGTGTGACAAAGGCCATGTTGCCCTTTTCACAAGCCAGAACTGTCGGATTCTGTCATCCAAAGTTCTGAGTTTGATTGACAAGGCATTGGATGAACACACTCTCCTGAAGGCTAACAGGACAGGAAGAGTGTATGCCTTAGATCTTTCCAAAAAGATGGATCTAAAAGGCCATCCTTGCCTATTCTCCAAGGCATCTCCTCAAGAGTCTACACTATGGCATAGAAGGCTGGGTCATGTTAATTTCAAGAACATGAATCAGCTTATAAGCCATGGTCTAGTAAGAGGATTGCCTCAGAAGGAGTTCAAGTGTGAAGATGACTGCACTGCTTGCTTGAAAGGAAAACAACACAAAGTTTCTTTCCCTTCAATAGAAGAACCAAAGTCCACTGCCTGCTTACAGCTTTTGCATATGGATCTCTTTGGTCCTGTGAGAGTGATGAGCATGGCAAAGAAGAAATACTGCCTGGTAATTGTGGATGATTACTCCAGGTTTGTATGGACTTTCTTCTTGCACTCCAAGGATGAAGCAGCCAAGACAATAATGAACTTTGTGTTACTAGTAGAAAAGCAGTATTCCCTACAGGTCAAGTGTGTGAGGAGTGACAATGGAACAGAGTTTAGAAACCACACACTTGATGACTTCTACCTGTCCAAGGGAATTAGAAGGCAGTTTAGCATTCCTAGAACTCCTGACCAGAATGGAGTGATGGAGAGAAAGAACAGGACTCTCATTGAAGCTGCAAGGTCAATGTTGGCTGACTCAGGGTTGCCACTGACCTTTTGGGCTGAAGCTGTCAACACAGCTTGCTATGTACAGAATAGAGCTTTAGTGAATAAGAGGTTGATGAAGACTCCTTATGAAGTTCTTCATCATTTGGCCCCTCTTATTTCATTCTTTAGAGCCTTTAGGTGTCCATGTTTCATTCTCAACACTAGCAACCCACTCCAGAAGTTTGCTAGTAAGGTGGATGCAGGGTATTTTGTTGGTTATTCATCAACTTGCAAAGCATACAGAGTCTTCAACTGTAGAACCAAGGGGGTTGAAGAAACTCTGCATGTTAAGTTCAATGAATCTCCAAAGGACAAGATTCCACAAAACCCTGTGGAGTTGTTTGATCTGGACATACTGCAATATGTTCCTTATCAACCTCCATCTGTTGAGCCTGTCAACAAATCTCCACCTGGTGATACTGATGATGATGTAGTCAGTACTCACCTTTTCAGGATTAGTGACAACCTGCCTGAGATCACTGAACCTGATGCTCCTGTAGCCTCAGCAGCTCCATCCACTACAAATGCTGATGAGATTTCTGCTTGCTCTACTTCGTTTGAGCTGCCATCCTCTACATGGTTTCAGGAATCACCATCACCATCTGTGGCTGCTGATGGGTCTACAAACACTTGCACAGATATCATAGTCTATCAAGAGCTCAAGAATCACCCCACTTCACAAATCATTGGTGATATCCATGCTGGAGTTTCAACCAGGAATCAATTGTCCAACTTCTGCTTCTATGCTCTCTTCATCAGTCAGCAAGAGCCAAAGAACTATCATATTGCTTTAAGAGACAATGGATGGGTGGAAGCTATGCAGCTTGAGCTACTTCAATTAAGAAACAGCAAGTGTGGGAGCTTGTTTCATTACCCAAAGGTAAGTGTGCTATAGGCACCAAGTGGGTATTCAGGAACAAAACAGATGAGAAGGGTCAAATTGTCAAGAACAAGGCCAGACTGGTTGTTCAAGGGTTTGCACAGGAGGAAGGCATCGATTATGATGAGACCTTTGCACCTGTGGCCAGACTAGAAGCAATCAGACTGTTCTTAGCTTATGCTGCCTTTCACAGTCTTAAGGTTTATCAAATGGATGTCAAAAGTGCCTTCCTATATGGGAAAATAAAAGAAGAGGTTTATGTGTGTCAACCACCAGGCTTTGAGGACAATAAACATCCTGATTGGGTGTACAAGCTTGATAAGGCTCTTTATGGGCTGAAGCAAGCCCCTAGAGCCTGGTATGAGACACTCTCAACCTTTCTTCTAGAGAATAAGTTCACTAGAGGCACCATTGATAAAACCTTATTCATCAAGACAGTGGGACAACATAAGCTCCTTGTTCAGATTTATGTTGATGACATCATCTTTGCATCCTCTGATCCAAAGTTGTGTGATGAATTTACAAAGCTCATGAAGCTTAGGTTTGAAATGAGTGCTATGGGAGAATTGCAGTTCTTTCTAGGTTTGCAAATCAAACAACAGGATGATGGAATCTTCATCCATCAGTCCAAATATACCAAAGAGTTGTTGAATAAGTTTGATTTACAATCCTGTAAGCCCTGTTCTACTCCCATGAGCAGCATCACACAACTAGATGTAGATCAGAAAGGTAAAGCGGTTGATGAAACCCTTTACAGATGTATGATTGGGTCCTTGATGTACCTTACAGCTTCTAGACCAGACATCATGTTTTCAACATGTGCTTGTGCTAGATTTCAGGCTGCACCTAAAGAATCCCATTTGATTGCAGTCAAGAGGATCTTTAGATATCTGCAAGGTACCCAATCACTAGGACTTTGGTATTCAGCTGGGCATTCTTGCATATTAGTTGCTTTCTCTGATAGTGACTATGCAGGATGCAAAGTCACCAGAAAATCCACTTCTGGTGGTTGCCAATTCCTAGGCAATTGTTTAGTTTCTTGGCAGAGTAAGAAACAAACATCAATTGCTACATCCACTGCTGAAGCTGAGTAGATTGCTGCTGCAAGTTGTACCTCTCAAATACTCTGGCTTCAGAACCAACTTATGGATTATGGCATTACTGAGACTAAGACTATTATTAATGGATAGTGCTTCAGCTCTTTGTATTGTTAAGAATCCAGTTCAGCACTCTAGGACCAAACATATTGAGATCAGACATCATTTTATCAGGGATTGCTATGAGAAAGGTCTGATTGATCCTAAGTTTGTGCCTAGTGCTGATGAGCTTGCAGACATTTTTACTAAACCTTTAGATAGTGCCACATTCCAAAATTTGGTACTAAGGCTTGGTATGCTGCAGCTTGATTGATTTGACCTATGCTGATGCTCTTACTTCACATCTACTGATGAGCATTAGGTCAAATACAAGTACTGAAGAGTAATTTAGTCTTCAGCTCTTTCACAACGACTGAAGACTAAAATAACTCAAAGTACTGATGTACATTATTTATTGAAAACAACTGATGTAGTGAGGTGAATTACAACTACTGATGTATGATTTCAATAAATAAGTACTGAAAAACAAATTTTGCTCACAAGTACTGATGTGTAATCTTACACAAGTACTGAAGACAAAATTTGTTCACCAGCTCTGAATACTATTTCATCAGCACTTGTGAACATCTGATCACAAGAGCTGAAGGCAAATATTCTCAAGAGCTGAAGGGTCAATGAAACATCTGAAAGTCAGCCAAAGAGCTGATTAGTAAATGTGGAGGCTAGTATGAAACAACTGATTTGACGGAAATAGCTGATGAGTAATTTCACATCAGCTGATACCAACAGCTGCTGTTTCATACCCAAACAACTGAAGGACAAAACCATGTCTTCAGTAGTTTCACAACTATTGATGACTAACACCAAGTCCTCAGTTGTTTACAACAACTGAAGCAATACCATGTCTTCAGTAGTTCACAACTACTGATCTCAGTAGTTTACAACTACTGAAGGCTACACCAAGTCTTCAGTTGTTATAACGTCTGAAGAAGAATACTAGGTCATCAGTAGTTCATAACTACTGAAGACTGACAGTAACTCTTCAGACGTTTACAACATCTGAAGGACAAAACCAAGGTCTCAGTAGTTTCAACTACTGAAGACTAATACCAAGTCCTCAGATGTTACAACCACTGAAGGTTAAAACCACGTTATCCGTTACAACAACTGATAACTCACACCAAAACCTTCAGTAGTTTTTCTTTCAACCTTTGCCTACCCTATAAATACCCCACCTTCAGAGCATTTACTCCTCACTTGACCTAATCCTTCAAAACCTCTGAAATTCCATACACCATTATGGCGACCATGCAACTGAAACCTCGACACAACTGTGTCGCCCATCTCACCAAATCGCCATTATGGCCTAAGTTTCACCAAGCCGTCGATCTCATGAATGACTCACCCTACACAACGGCTTTTCTCCTGAACCCCACTATATACACCGACTCCTTGGCGGAGTTTTGGATGAACGTAACCGTCCAAACCGGAGAGCAGGATAGCGAGGTTTCTCCGGTCCTCCGTCAACAACCACCCTGTGGTTATCACTCCAGCTGCACTACGCTAAACCCTAAAGCTGGAGGATGCCACCTACCCTACCTCCTACCCTAAAGGTGCCCTGGATCTCTCATTCACATCCAACGACTACCAGGGTAACCTATCCGCCTCCACCTTGTTGAAGAAACACTTTCCAGATCCTCAACGACTGATCTTCCACATGGTGAACGTATGTCTGGCTCCCAAAACCTCTTCGTGGGACCAGATGTCCACAAGGTGGCAACAGGTATTGTTTTCTATCTTTGAGAACCAACCTCTGAACCTAACTGATATAATATTTTTGGAACTAAAGACATGGCCACAAACCACTTTCAAACCGTTGGATCTTGTATCCACGGTTCATCATGGCCATGATAGAAAACCAGCTTCAGGCTGAGGGACTTGTTGGCACTGGGGTCCCTGCCATGGCTGTTTTAGCCGAGGTATACTCCAGGCACAACTCTGACCACACTCTCAAACAGGCTGGCCGGCTGCGAAAACCCACGCAGCAGGAACCCACAGCCTCCACCTCCAAATCAAAAGTCCCCACCAAACCAAAAGCCAAAAAGAAGCCCAAAAAGGCTACTTAGGGAGATGAGTCCCCTGAGGATGCCCCTGCAACACAAACGCAGGATGTGCCTGCTGGTTCGATTCTCCCAGCAGGTACCACGACTCCACCCACAACAACCGCACAGGCTTCCTCTCAACAGAGCCTGATGCAACCAACATTGGGGCAAACACATTACTGGGGTCTTTCTCAATTGAGAAGACTGCCATTGAAGAGCACAGTCCTCCCCCTGTGCACCCTGCTTCGAGCCCATCTACTGATAAGACCGCCCCACAAAGCCCAACATTGGCAATAGCCAAAGTGCTGACCCATCTGAGCACTCCACCCTCTCCCCAGAAACCTATTACACCTGGGGAGACTCCAACCGAAGAAGGGGTGGATACAAGTGCCGGTGGGAGCCCACAGCACAGAGAATCAGTCCAATCTCCAAGTGTGGCTAGGGAGATAGGACAATCTGGTGAGGCTGCCACTTCCCCTGCATCAACATCTGAGCAGGGTGAAGCTGGTAACATCACTAGAACCTCACCAGAGGCAACTGCCGATGATGGATCCAATCCGGAGGCTAGAAGTCCCCAGTACCATGAACAAGGGGCACATGCTACTACTGAGCCACACTCAGGGCATGTACATCCTGACATTGTCAGGAGGTCAGGTGATTCAGCTCATGCTGATGATGACCTGAGCTTCTTCTACGATCTAGTAGCTCAAAATACTATCTTAGAGGATGAGATAAGCAGACTCAAAGAGCTGCTTGCTCAGATGACTCAAGATAGAAGTCCATCTGCCACCACTACCCAACAGATGGCACCTTCACCCGAAGGTCTCACAAACACTGAGCCAATCCCACAAACTCGGCCACCAGCCCCTGCTTCTGGCACTAGCTCTCAGGGTCAGAACCCCCCTGAGCAGCTGGATGCTATCCTCTAGAAATCCCTACCTCTCATCACACCCATACTTAAAGACATAGTCATTCAGACCCTTGATGAGAGGCTTCCACATACATACAACCCATGGTGGAGGTTGCCATTTCTAAGGCACTTGCGGATAGTCAACCCCCAACCAATGCACCCAAAAAGGGGGAGACATCAGTGCAAGTCAAGAGGAAGAGGGGTGAGGAGGAGAAAGAGGCAGAGAAAGAGGTGGTGGTTGAGAGGGAGTTGGTTGAGGAGACTAGGAAGGTGAGGGAGAAAGGAAGAGGAAGAGAGGGAGGTTGAGCGTATAGAAGTGGCTGAAATCCAAAAGGATTTCAGTATCACTGATAAGAAAAAGGGAGAGGGAGAGAAAATGGACTCTGATTTAGCAGCCCTTGTCAAGGAGGCTGATACTGAACACAGCAAATCAATGGATTCTGCCATTGATCAGCTGTTCAGGCAAGGCTTTGACAAGGACACTGCCTTGCAAGATCAGGAGCTCCGGAGGATGGAAACTAAGGAGATTGAATACCGATGGTCTACTTATAGCCAAGAGGAACAAAAGAGACTCGAGGCTATGAGTAGATTCATTTCGAAGTATCTGGGCAGGCAAGTCCTCGATATTAAGGCATGGTCCAGGGACAGAATCTTGGCCATAACCACCAAGATCTGTTCAGCTGGTACCTTCACCAAAGGACTGGTCGCTGAGGCCCTCTCCGAAGCCGGTGCTGGGAACAGGACACTTCTAGCAAAACAGACTAAACCGTCTCTCATATCTAGATTGCTAGAAGTGCCTGCCAAAATTCCCACACCAACAACCAAACCACAACCACAAAACCAACCCCTTCACCATCAAAACCCGCAGCCAATGATCCACCCTTGGTGTGACAACCCGGAAAATTTTTTTTTAAAAAAAAAAAAACTTAAATATATATATATATATATATATATATATATATATATATGTGTGTGTAACAATAATAATAATAATACTGATAATAACAATAATATATAATAATAATAATAATATTTTACAAAGGTTTAGGGGGTTAAAATGTAATTTTAAAACTTGCTTAAAAATGTTCTGCATAAATAACACAAGTTTAAACCACAGGGACCGTTGTGTAATTAACCCAAACCCAAACCCCCCTTCCCCCGTAACACCGCCGACCCTCCGGCCACCGCCGGAGCGGCTCCGGCGACCCCCTAAACTCCAAAAATAATGTGGTTTTTACCTAATTAAAGTTCCCTACCTAATTTCATGATGGAATCGAACGTAGGACAACTTTCAATTTAATAAAACAAGTGCAAATACCACTAAAACCGACCCACTTCATTGTCGGCCAAACAGTCGGGCCACGAACACCACTAACACCAATAATCGACAAAATTAATCGAGTATAAATGAACGCGTATCCGTTCCTAATCGAATGCACCATTCTAAACCATCTGAAACACAACCAAACTGCTCAAATTATACCCCATATCATCGCGACCTGCAACTTGGTCGAACTCCATCTTCCGAGCAACATTGATCGAGATTGATAGAGGCTATTGATCATAATTAAGTGGGGAAGCTTCCTGCAAAGTTAATTCGAATTCCATATCCGTTTATCCATCGTTTATTCAAGGCAAACCACGACCTGTTTATCGTGGTGTTCACTTTCAATTCGAACATAATCAGGTAAATTGAAAACACCTGTGTAATTGTTTCATCATGGGGAATAAAAGCCCCATGAAACCGCTCGTTATCATAATCGTTTTGGACTTCAATTTGATTGAATTCGAATCTAGGGTTCTTCGAATTTGGGGGTTTTGATTTGATTGTGGTTAAAATGAAGGGGATGGAGTCTTATCGCGGCTGTATGCCATGGTTCACTGGTCTCCCGTCCCTTTGCAATCCAAGAGGTCCCGGGTTCGAACCCGGGCACCCTCTTTTATTTTTTTAAAGCCTTTTTGAACTTTTAAAAATTACAGAAAATTTATAAAAATTATAAAATAATTTTTATAAACCTTGTTATATTTTTGGGCACCGAATGATTTTCTGGATTTTATTTTATTTAAATAATCGTTTTAAAAACATTCTAACAAATATTATTCTTGGTTAACCCTACTAAAAATGAGTTTCAATTAATAAAATAATTTCAGTTCAGACGTTATCATTTTAAAATCATGGTAGACTTAAATATTAGTTTAAATGTTATATTTAACACTGTTATTATAATTGTTTCCTTTTAAGATAATAATGGACTTGAAATAATAAATCTTTATAATAGTAATGGACATTATATTAATTAGAGTTTTGCCATAATAATAGTAGAAATTATATAATTTATAATCTCGCAAAGTTATTTACAAATATTATTTCTTATAACAATATACCATAACAGATGATTTAGATTAATATTATTGATATTAATCTACATATTATTCTAAATATTTGTAATAATTATAAAGATTCATTATACATAGCAACCAATTATACTTAAAGGTACTTCTAAAATATTTACATATATAATTCTTCTAATGGATTAAGAACGTAAATAATTACTTTGTGAAGAATTATTTATCAAAAACCCCATAATTCTTATTGAAACCCTAGTTCGCGTTTAATCGTTAAACCTTATTAATAACCTAAAATCTTAAAATACATATATACATGTATAGGTACCTCGTGAAGGCGTTTGTTGGAACAACGATTATCATCTTAATTAATCATCTTACATACGTACTTACATACCAAGTGAGTTTACAGCCCCACTTTTACTTTATACTCTTTTTGGGGGAGAGAACATGCTGTTTTTTATAAACTTTACATTACATTGGATTATTGTAATACTGCATATACTTGATACTATGGTGTATACTTGCCCAACGGACCGTTAATATGGACTTAACGAGGTAATTGTTAGTAGTACTACTGGGATTGACATACCCCACCCGGGATAGTCGCGCTAGCACAACGTTCGTCAAACGGGTGAACAGTTAGCCTAATTACAAGTGTTGTGGTGTGTGATCCACATCCGAGCCTGTTTATTTATTTGATTACATGTCAGTTCGGCCGCGCCTTCATACACATAGTGATCATTATGGACTAGCTACCCATTATATGCTTTATTTATAAATCCGGGGATTTCATTTATACTGACCGGATTAATAAATCCGGGGATTTCATTTATACTGACCGGATTAATAATTTCGGGGATTTCATTATACTTATCGGATTACTAAATCGGGAAATTACATACTGGACGGATTACATAATCCGGGTAATTACATACTGGACGGATTACATAATCCGGGAATTACATACTTGACGGATTACATAATCCGGGAATTACATACTTGACGGATTACATAATCCGGGAATTACATATTTGACGGATTTCATAATCCGGGAACTTCATTACTGATAATTACTGTTTTCTAATAAACCTGTGAACTCATGTCACACCCTCGCTAATAGCGGAAACACGAGGATGCGACGGACGGGATCGTCATAACACTTGGTATAATTACAGAGACATATTACATGCAAAATCCTCGTGTCATGACGTCGCCCGACACAATGGTGACTTGTGTCGTGGTTAGTCAGTTCCACGACTATCATAGTCTTAATAATTCTAAAATCCATATACACAGTGTTCAATTATAACAGTAAATGATAAACAATACAAATGCAATCTATTGAAAGCCTGAGGTCTCTGCTAAGGCACCAGCACTAGCTATCCTCTTTGATTATGTTCTCCTGAAAAGATATGCTCAAAAATGTCAACACATAATGTTGGTGAGTTCCGCAGGTTTAAATTTAAAACATTTGATGCTGTGTAGAATTTGATATGGAATCATACAGTAAGCAAAAACCACATAACATGTGTTTAAGACAACCAAACCTAATGACAGTTATGCATATAAATTCGTCGGAATATATTCACCCATGGCTGATTGCTGGCAGCTGTAGTCGGTAACTCACAAGTTAAACCGATCTGTCGAGGGTGGGGGTGTCAACCCAGTAGTACTACCAATACCTATCCGTTGGTTCCCAAACCCGGGAATTAATGGTTGTAAGAATCGTAGAATAACACCATGTATGTATTAGAATATAAGAATAGTATCACATTGATTCCAAGTATGAAAATTGTATGTAAGATTGTACAGCATCGAAAACGGGTGAGCATACTTTTCCCCCAAGTTTGAAAAACATAGAAACAATTATAAAAGCATAAAAAGGGGCCACGGAAACTCACCTTGGATTGATGTAATGTATATGAATAAGAACTTCAAAGAATTAAGCAAGCACGATCAAACACGTTCAACACCTATTATTGATTTGTAATTTAGTCTTTAATACGAATGAATATATTTGGTAAGGTTCGGGTTGATTTGGTTTAACACGTGTCACACACGCATTATATATATGTTACAATCTTTATATATTCGTATATGTTTTAATAAGTATTTATCAATAAATATTAAGTTTTACAAAATAATTATTTATATTTTGTTTTCATTAGAAAGATTTCATAGGTGTATTTATATATTTTTAGAATTAAATATAAAAATAATGTGGTCTAATTATATAATTTATAATTATCCAATAATATTTATAAATAAGAATATTCACACTTATAGTATTTTGATTAATAAATAGGTATTAATTTATACCTTTGGTTCAAATATATATTTTATAAGAAATAACCCACAATTTCATAAATAATTTGTGGATTTATAAAATATATTAATTAAGTGTCCATTTTTATAAAAATAATTATTTATAATATTATAAATAATATTTATATGATTTTTGTGATTATTTCATAATTAACTTGATTTAGAATTTATTTTATAAAAATAAGTATTTTAATATTTTTAAATAATATTTATAAAAATCTATTAAAGTTTTAAATAAAAGAAATTTACAGAAAATAATTTTGTAATATCTAAAATAAGGAGAATTCATAGAATTTATTTTTGTAATTTTTAGATATTTTTATGTATTTTTTATAGGTTAGAAAGCATTAAAAAAAATAGGTTAGGGTCCCCGGGTTCGAACCCGGGACCTCAAGTCTGCCACACAAATCCTTAACCAGTGAACCAAAGGCCTCGGCCGCGGTTATAATCCGTTTTTAATTCTTTTAAACATAAACCGGTTGAATAACCCCAAATCCAAGAACCCTAATTCAAAGATTCATCAATTGAATCTCGATTCGCAATTGTTTATGGAATCAACATAGGGCTTTCAATCCCCACATGAAATCTAGCATTTAGGTAGTTTCAATTACCTGTTGTTGAATCAAATCGATGATGAACACTTGACGAATCAGTCGCGACTATGCAAGGATCGATTTCAGTGGAAAACTTTGATGATAATGAAATTAACTTCACAGGAAGTTTCTAAATCCATAATGATCAAAAGCCCTCAAATAATTTCAGGTTTGAAGTTCGAACAGGGGTGTTCGAGTAGCTACAGGTCGCGGCCGAGAGAACTAATCAAATCGATATGTTTATGTGTTTGTAGATGGAATTGAAGGTTGCATTCGATTAGAAACTGATATATGGCATTATATACACGTTTATTTCGATTAATTTATAGCATAATGCCTGATATTTGTGGGTGGTCGGCCGAAAAAAATATATAATCGGGTTTAGTGGCAATTGCACTACGAATTCTCAATTTGAAAGTTGCCCCACGATCGACTCCACCACGAAATTAGGTCGGTAGCTTTAATTAGGTAAAAACCACATTATTTTTGGAGTTTAGGGGGTCGCCGGAGCCGCTCCGGCGGTGGCCGGAGGGTCGGCCGGTGTTACGGGGGAAGGGGGGTTTGGGTTTGGGTTAATTACACAAACGGTCCCTGTGGTTTTGATTTCATGATTTAAGTTTATAAAAACAAGTTTTAGAAATTACAAAACTAACCCTGTACTTTATTAAATCAATTTAATAATTTTATAAATTATTATTAATAATAATAATTTCATTATTATTAATATTATCATTATTACATTATTATTATTATTATTATTATTTTTTTTTTTTTACAATATATTTTAATCTTTATAAATCTTGAGATTTAGTTATTAAATATATAAAACTTTCAAATTAACAATAATATTTATGGATCATAACTTTTTAAATTCAAGTTTACTAAACTTTTATAAATTGTAACAATATTATTATTATCATTATGTTATTATTTTTATTATTATTAACATAATTATTGTTATTATGATTATTATTATAAATTTTGTAATTATTGGAATTAGTACGTATTAAAGTAATGTTTTATAAAAAATAATTACGGGATGTTACAGTCTCCCCTGCTTTAGGAAATTTCGTCCCGAAATTTTAATCACGAGGAGACTGAAACGAAAAGATGAGGTTACCGAGATTTTATTTGGTCCTCGCGTCCCCAGGTGAACTCTGGGTCACGTTTAGATTCCCAACGGACTTTGACAATAGGTATCCGGCTTTATTTATTTGTATAGAATCTTTTACAAGATTCTTGACGTAATGTATGCCAATTCGAACTCTTCCAGAGAATCGCGGGATTCTCTTTGAGATTTGGCATATGGAATGTTAGAACACAATGACGAGTTACCATGGTATGTTAGACTTATAATCACAACTTCCACAATATAATTTCGTGGTAAGGTGAAGTCTAGAAATCATTAAAAGACCAGCAATGATAAGAAAGGTTAACCGTTGGAATTTAAGAATCCCAAACGTCCTCATATGAAACGACCTTAACGCATATCTTGTGAATATGTATTTCTCCTTTGACCAACCATCGGTCTAAGAATAATACGCTATGCGAAGATCTTGGAATGAGTTCACAACAAATGAATCAATCATTCAAAATAACGATTGATGTTTTAACGTCATACTATGGTATATGACAGGTACAGGTTAATTTCTCGACGTTGTGAGATAATGGGTTTGCTATTACGTAACGATTACTCTGAACCTTTCCTTGGTAGGTAAACTTGATAGCATTGCTGATCAAGTGGGTGAGAATTCGTCTAATCCGTAAAACATCACCAATAACCTCCACTGGGACATCACCTCTTCTTGGCCTAAATTTTGTGGCCTCCAACCTCATAACTCCTGACTCAACTTTGGAAAGGTCGAGGATGTCACTAATAAGTTGAAGGATTAAATCACCAAAAGTTGTTTCTGATCTTTATCAGGTTTTGTTGTTGATAGAATTTCTGCCAAGCTAACGATCCCTGATAATGGAGATCTTATCTCGTGTGACATGGTCGCTAGCATTTGTTTTGCTCCCATCGTTTCCCCTGTAATGTGAATAGTTTTATTAAGTTCTGTCTCTTTGGCCTTCTGCACAGCTATTTCTTCCCTTAGTTCTGCCATCTTTTCTCTCTTTTCACCTGATCAGTGATTTCCATGCCCACATAATTAACACAAATTTTCTCCCCATCTTTGTTGAACACGGGTTCAACATATATTAAGAATGTTTTGGCTCCAAATAACTTAGTCTCAAAAATAATTCCTCTCTTTGCTGGTAACTCTCTTCAGAACTTCTCTTTTAAAGTCTTGTTGTTCAAATTCAAGATAGAATCTTAATGATCTTCAAGGTTAAGGATTCAGAAGCGGTTCAAGGAGTGACGCG
Source organism: Flaveria linearis (assembly GCA_024085815.1). Classification (NCBI taxonomy): domain Eukaryota; kingdom Viridiplantae; phylum Streptophyta; class Magnoliopsida; order Asterales; family Asteraceae; genus Flaveria; species Flaveria linearis. Next base: position 71,081,588 of record CM044004.1, on the reverse strand, counting down.
AATAATAGGAAAGGTATTTGTAAACATGTTTTGCAAGGTAGCAATTTCTGTTTACATACGCAGTTCGACAATCCATTAGTTCAGCTGAGAACATTTACGTGACCAGAAAGTCATGTTTATAAGTTGATAATATCTTCAGCAGAGGGATTGTTTAGGAAGGCTACCATCGCACAATCACGTTTTGATGATAACTCAAATGAAAGTTGATAAGTAAGGAATAAATGTTTCCATATAGCTAGGTCAAAATATGAGGATAAAAGGAGAGAAATCGATTTAAGAATTTTAAGTGCTCCAAGCTTGGAATCCAAATCAACTTAATATGATCGGGTCTCCTTTCAGGCTCAGGAATCATGGTTCGGCTTGGTAGGTCGAATTACCAACATCGGTTCATCCTTCAAGTTACTTCATCCTTTCTCGTTACTTGATTACAACCATGGTAAGTTGAAGATCAAGAGTTGAGATTTAGTCATCGAGGTATGGAATTCAAACAATCGAGGGTAGATATTTGTCACCAAAATACGGGTTTCGATCCTATTTTGGTGAGATCATGTCATTTGTGAAATGTGAATTTCAATGAGAATAATTGAAGTCAATCCTCAAGATAAGGAAGTCACCCTAATCCAGAGGATGAAATTTCACAAAACAAACAAATGGAAAACCATTTATCGCAATAGTGATTCATTAAAGTAAGGGAATCTCCCCTGCTTTGATGAGGTATAATCATTTAGGAGATACGAGTGTTCTTAGTCATGTGTTGTCTTGAAAACTCTTGCGTTTCCCACGGTGCAAGCGGTATGAAGTTTAACTTAACGACGAAAGGAAAATTAGTATCAATTAGGAATTCGGAAAATTTCAAGTTACATCAGTGTATCAACAGCAAAATCATGATTACGAGCTTAAGATCGAAGTTCGAGATAGCAGAATTCGTTATGATGGTGTTCAAATTTTGAATAATTTAAATCAGAAAGACGAAATCAAAGACAAGAAATGATTCGATATCACAATGAGATGTGAACATCCGATTCATAATCGAAGGGAATATATGGACTTCTCAGGATAGTACCTCAATGACAAAGCAAAAGTAATAATATTCATTTCATCATTATAAGTACCAAGGTTTCAAGCGCGTAAGTAACACCCCAAACAAGCAAATACTCATAGATGAGTCTAAACATAAAGCCCGAAGTAACTAGAGATGACTTTTTCCAGTCGTTATTTCTCCATTAGTGCCCGTGTGACGTCAGTCCTGGTCGTCATCACTGCTGGAGGAACTAGAGAGACTCGGGGGTAGGTCGGGATAGTTGCCCCTTAAATTGGTCTCGTCGGCAGGCGGCCAGATCTTAATCCGGTTTGCTGGGAACCTCCTAATTCGAGCCGTCCGTCTCGCGGCTCCTCCGTGGTTCACTTGTTGGGGTCTTGCCTCGGGGGCATTCCTTGCAACTGTAGATGCTATAGGAACTACAGGTGCAGCAGGGTTAGGCTCCACGGAATTAATCGGTGCAGTGGCGACAGCAGGTAGAGTGTGCACAACAGGGTCTATGGGTTCTTCCTCTTCAAATGAGTCTGGTGCATCAAGCATCACCTCCTCAGGGTTAGATTTTCTACTAGAAGATGTTTGTACTAGGTATGCTAAGAGAATCTTTTCAGGCTTCGATTCGTTTTCAGAAGAAGTAATAGAAGGGTTGATAGAAGACATCCTGAAATGTCATTAAGATACTTTATGAGATTTGGGGTAATATGAGCTATACAGCATGAAAATGACAATCAGGGATTGGCATAAAAACAATGAGTTGTTCCGAGTGTAATCAAAGCGAGTACGTCGACTAATCACAGCATTAAGTCAGCCATAACTTTGTTAAAGACATGCGTTCCAACAAGCAGATACTCATCCCACTATTCCATCCTTGCATGTACTGGGTGGTAAGGCACAGACTTTGACGAGACTTTGAAAACCACGAATAACGATTCAAAGCTCATATTGAAAATTATTTGATTTAGACACACAATGCATTGACTATGATTTTAAGATTTATGTGTGCTTTGATAGGAATCAAAGTATAAAAAGATTCACATATGAATCTATTCATCCAGCTCCAATAACCCATGCTTCGGTCCATCAAGATCATTACGTAGCCTAGTTTAAGCATATTCTTAGTATACCGGTGATGTTTATATATAGGGTTCCCCGCAGCGTTCCCACCACATCCACGATATACTTTGAATAATACTTAAACTAGTTACATAACAACTTAATTTTCCTTAGCATCATTCCAAAGTATAACGTAATATAAGTTTAATAAGAGCCACCGCAACTACACTTATGTATAGGTGGTTTTACCAGTTATAAATGGTTACAGTCAAACCTATACATCGGTTCCACACGGGAATTGATGACTGTAGAGAAAACATTTCCAAAGTGTAAATAGTTTAATGTGACGTAGCAATATCCATAAAGCGTACACGTATAGTTTACAACCAAACCGATCCATGCCTCAGTCAATCGGGATCATCACGTAGCCTAGTTTAAACACATTCTTGGTATACCAAGGATGCTTATATATAGGGTTCCCCGCAGCGTTCCCACCACATCCGTGGCATACCTAGAACGATGCCTAAACCAGTTACGTGACATCCGTTTATCCTTAGCATAATCTTAAAGAATAACGTTTTGTATGTGTAGAGAGTATCATTACTCTTCTACATTTATGTATTCCACTTTCATTCTAGGCATTAATCAGTAGTTACTGAAACGCTAAGTGGAGATATTTCTCATAAGGTCAATATTATAATTGGAAATACTATGAAGGCTCTAAGTAGGACAGGACTTGAGTAAATGATAATGTTTGATTGCCTTCAACAAGGACTTATAATGTTTGATTGCCTTTAACAAGGACTTATAATGTTTGATTGCCTTTAACAAGGACTTATAATGTTTGATTGCCTTCAACAAGGACTTATTAGAATTATGACCTAGCACCCTAGGGTATAGAATAGAAACGTGTGATACTCATGATCGTTATCTCATGGTAAGATTAACCAGACTTCTCATGCATGGTGAATTGCAATTACGTGTGCACCCGTAATGGTAATTTACCTTGCATGGTCACCCTAGCTCCACTTACCCCAAGTTAACATCATAGTATTATCTAGATTCATCAAGCATAATAATGTAATGTCCTTATGTCCATGAGCCAGTATTCCAATAATAGCATGTAATAGCAAATAAGCATATAAGCACATTAAGTCTAATGGTAACTGCATATCCGTCATACTTTCAGGATTTCAGTCATAACAATGATAGGGTCGGATTCAATATCCGAGATCAACGCTACGCGTGATCACCGAAGTTCCCTAATATATGATGTTGTGCGCATACAAGCGTAAAGTTCTTAGTATAAAAGTATCCCATGGAGAAAGACTGAGAGTAATAATGTCTTCCCCAGGATGTTCAGATAACACATGTACATGTATAAAATTAGGTATGTAGGAACATACTTGTAGATTATTAGGTATATAGGAATATACCTGTATATTAAGTTCATAGACTTAATATATTTGACCCATTTGCCTTGTAGACCTGTGTATTGACCATAGTTTATCACTCATCCCAGAAATCCCCAGGTAAGCATACCAGGTCTCGCAATGAGATATATGCGATATGCTTGCCTTAGCCCGAGGGCCTTTTGCCAGGAAATCCAGAATACAGGTGTCTATGTGTCACACAAATCATGAAAGACATTTAGGTAAAATCAAATGCACACAATCCCTAGCATGCATTCTATATGAAGGTTCTTAGGTTATAGTCTAGGTCGAATTCTCCACCTAAATCTCTATAACCAAGGCTCTGATACCAATCTGTCACACCCTCGCTAATAGCGGAAACACGAGGATGCGACGGACGGGATCGTCATAACACTTGGTATAATTACAGAGACATATTACATGCAAAATCCTCGTGTCATGACGTCGCCCGACACAATGGTGACTTGTGTCGTGGTTAGTCAGTTCCACGACTATCATAGTCTTAATAATTCTAAAATCCATATACACAGTGTTCAATTATAACAGTAAATGATAAACAATACAAATGCAATCTATTGAAAGCCTGAGGTCTCTGCTAAGGCACCAGCACTAGCTATCCTCTTTGATTATGTTCTCCTGAAAAGATATGCTCAAAAATGTCAACACATAATGTTGGTGAGTTCCGCAGGTTTAAATTTAAAACATTTGATGCTGTGTAGAATTTGATATGGAATCATACAGTAAGCAAAAACCACATAACATGTGTTTAAGACAACCAAACCTAATGACAGTTATGCATATAAATTCGTCGGAATATATTCACCCATGGCCTGATTGCTGGCAGCTGTAGTCGGTAACTCACAAGTTAAACCGATCTGTCGAGGGTGGGGGTGTCAACCCAGTAGTACTACCAATACCTATCCGTTGGTTCCCAAACCCGGGAATTAATGGTTGTAAGAATCGTAGAATAACACCATGTATGTATTAGAATATAAGAATAGTATCACATTGATTCCAAGTATGAAAATTGTATGTAAGATTGTACAGCATCGAAAACGGGTGAGCATACTTTTCCCCCAAGTTTGAAAAACATAGAAACAATTATAAAAGCATAAAAAGGGGCCACGGAAACTCACCTTGGATTGATGTAATGTATATGAATAAGAACTTCAAAGAATTAAGCAAGCACGATCAAACACGTTCAACACCTATTATTGATTTGTAATTTAGTCTTTAATACGAATGAATATATTTGGTAAGGTTCGGGTTGATTTGGTTTAACACGTGTCACACACGCATTATATATATGTTACAATCTTTTTATATATTCGTATATGTTTTAATAAGTATTTATCAATAAATATTAAGTTTTACAAAATAATTATTTATATTTTGTTTTCATTAGAAAGATTTCATAGGTGTATTTATATATTTTTAGAATTAAATATAAAAATAATGTGGTCTAATTATATAATTTATAATTATCCAATAATATTTATAAATAAGAATATTCACACTTATAGTATTTTGATTAATAAATAGGTATTAATTTATACCTTTGGTTCAAATATATATTTTATAAGAAATAACCCACAATTTCATAAATAATTTGTGGATTTATAAAATATATTAATTAAGTGTCCATTTTTATAAAAATAATTATTTATAATATTTATAAATAATATTTATATGATTTTTGTGATTATTTCATAATTAACTTGATTTAGAATTTATTTTATAAAAATAAGTATTTTTAATATTTTTAAATAATATTTTATAAAAATCTATTAAAGTTTTTAAATAAAAGAAATTTACAGAAAATAATTTTGTAATATCTAAAATAAGGAGAATTCATAGAATTTTTTTGTAATTTTTAGATATTTTTATGTATTTTTTATAGGTTAGAAAGCATTAAAAAAAATAGGTTAGGGTCCCCGGGTTCGAACCCGGGACCTCAAGTCTGCCACACAAATCCTTAACCAGTGAACCAAAGGCCTCGGCCGCGGTTATAATCCGTTTTTAATTCTTTTAAACATAAACCGGTTGAATAACCCCAAATCCAAGAACCCTAATTCAAAGATTCATCAAATTGAATCTCGATTCGCAATTGTTTATGGAATCAAACATAGGGCTTTCAATCCCCACATGAAATCTAGCATTTAGGTAGTTTCAATTACCTGTTGTTGAATCAAATCGATGATGAACACTTGACGAATCAGTCGCGACTATGCAAGGATCGATTTCAGTGGAAAACTTTGATGATAATGAAATTAACTTCACAGGAAGTTTCTAATATCCATAATGATCAAAAGCCCTCAAATAATTTCAGGTTTTGAAGTTCGAACAGGGTGTTCGAGTAGCTACAGGTCGCGGCCGAGAGAACTAATCAAATCGATATGTTTATGTGTTTGTAGATGGAATTGAAGGTTGCATTCGATTAGAAACTGATATATGGCATTATATACACGTTTATTTCGATTAATTTATAGCATAATGCCTGATATTTGTGGGTGGTCGGCCGAAAAAAATATATAATCGGGTTTAGTGGCAATTGCACTACGAATTCTCAATTTGAAAGTTGCCCCACGATCGACTCCACCACGAAATTAGGTCGGTAGCTTTAATTAGGTAAAAACCACATTATTTTTGGAGTTTAGGGGGTCGCCGGAGCCGCTCCGGCGGTGGCCGGAGGGTCGGCCGGTGTTACGGGGGAAGGGGGGTTTGGGTTTGGGTTAATTACACAAACGGTCCCTGTGGTTTTGATTTCATGATTTAAGTTTATAAAAACAAGTTTTAGAAATTACAAAACTAACCCTGTACTTTATTAAATCAATTTAATAATTTTATAAATTATTATTAATAATAATAATTTCATTATTATTAATATTATCATTATTAACATTATTATTATTATATTATTATTATTTTTTTTTTTTACAATATATTTTTAATCTTTATAAATCTTTGAGATTTAGTTATTAATATATAAAACTTTCAAATTAACAATAATATTTATGGATCATAACTTTTAAATTCAAGTTTACTAAACTTTTATAAATTGTAACAATATTATTATTATCATTATTGTTATTATTTTTATTATTATTAACATAATTATTGTTATTATGATTATTATTATAATTTTGTAATTATTGGAATTAGTACGTATTAAACGTAATTGTTTTATAAAAAATAATTACGGGATGTTACAACTCACCAGTCTTGTACTGAGATTTTTGCATGTTTTCTCTCAGGACAATGATGTGGCACGTTTAGGAGCACAGCATCTACAGCATGTCATTCTGTATTCACCACAAACTGTTTTCAAGATTTAATTTGCATTTACTTTACGTAAACTGGTTTGGACACATGTTTGTGTGTTTCAAAACTATTGTTGAATGTTTCACTGTATTCGCTTCCGCATTACTTAAATACAATTGGTCTGTTTCCTTAAAAATTAAGCAACTTATATGATTTGTAATTATCGAGTCGTTTGGTGTAACTAATGCTTATCTGAGATCCTGGTTATGTCACACACCTGACGGTAAAACCCCGTACGTGGAAAATGAGGGTGTGACACTTGGTGAAGAAGAGAAGGGTGTTGAGGCTGCAAGAAGAAGAAGAAGAGGAGGATGAGGAGGATAGCCTGCCTATTTCAGCAGTTATACCTTTACCCAAAGCCAAATCACAAACCATCACTCCTACCTCACAGCAGGACACTGTGAGGGTAAAACTAGAGGAAGAGGAGCAGCAGAGATTGCACGATGAGGCAATGCTGAAAAGCATTGACAAATCATATGTTGCTTCTACTTCCATAATGAATATGAAGAAGGAAGCTCTGAGATTATTCACCCTCAAGAAAACCTTTCAATATGAAAAGGAGAGGGTGAGAACTTGGCCTGACCCAAGGGTGTCTCACAGGATAGTCAATAAGGACATGCCTATGAGATACAAGAGCCAACTAAAGAGAATCGTAGATGAAGTGATCTCTGTGGCTCTTGTAATAACACCTTGGGAAATAGTAGAGGAATTCGAGAAAGCTTATAGAGCCAACCAATCACCCCAAACAATGCTAGATAATAGGGTGATTAGGAAGGGTTTGGTCTATAAGAAGCTTGAGAATTTCCATAGGGATGAGCTCAACCTGTTGTTAGAGGGTAAACACCCTGATGAATTTGCATACGGGCAAATCACAACAGTTGAACTCAAAAATGGTAGACAGGCCAAGTACATCTCAGAGCTGTACGGTCGGGAGGGATTGTTTGATGGTGTGCCTGAAGACCTGTCCAAAGAAGAACAAATGATCTTTCTTCAGGCCTACACCCGAGAATCCTACCGGCTTGTACATGGGAGGTAGATCTCATGGATGGGGCAACAGCTCTGTGTCCAATTCCCCAAGACAGAGCTCCCATCCATACTTAGCCAAACAAACACTAGAGACTACCTCTCAGGCCAGTGCTTATCTGGGTCAACTCCTAATCTGATCTAGGAGGAAATAGACCAATCTTTATGCCACCAATAAGTGGGACAACCAATAATTAGAGGTTTTGGCTGCATTGGTTCAGGGGGAGATTGTTGGACCAAAAGAACCAATTAGCCAAGATCAGGAAAACCTCTAAGTCCCACATGCCACTGCAACAACTACTGAAGACTCCCATCAGCTATTGTGTTCTCTTGCTTGAATGTCAGACTCGAGAGCATCTTAGCTCCAGCCTCAGCTGTTATGACAAAGTCTGAAGAACAAAGTATGAAGATCAAAGTACTGAAGAACAACAGCTGAAGACTCCAAAGTACTGAAGACCAAGTACTGAGGTCTGAAGTACTGATCTTACAAGTACTGAAGACTTCAAGTACTGAAGACAAGTGCTGAAGTATCAAATGCTGAAGAACTGAAGAACTGAAGACCTTCTACTGAAGCACAAAGTCTAAAGACAAAGACTGAAGACAACAGCTGATGATATCTACTGAAGTCATCAGCTGTTACATCATCTGAAGCAAAGTCTGAAGACCAAGTACTGAAGACTCAGAGTTTGTCACAACAGCTGAAGAAGTCCTCTTCAGTTGTTGTGATGGTTTTCCTTTTCAGTAGTTTATTTTGTACAACAGCTGAAGAGCATGTTCTTCAGCTGTTATAGTATCAGTAGTTAGAAACGATTGAAGGGTTTGTTCTTCAGTCGTTGTAGGATTTCAGTAGTTTCACTTTTGTCAGTACTTAGGAACTTTTGTAAGAAGATGTCAGTTGTTGACATCTTCAGTAGTTTTATGTTTAGTCAGTTGTAATTTTAATATTTAGTTGATGTCAGAAAAAGGACATCACCACCATGCTTTTGCCGCCTATAAAAGGATGGTAAACCATGCTGTTTTAAATGCTGAAACGTGCTTAGCAATAAAACATTTAATGTTCGCAGAACTCTTCTCTCTCTATGTTTATGCTTTTAATTGCAATATCTTTTATGTTTTTGATATAATTGCTAATTAATGTGCTAAATCCACTGCAAACATAATCTGATTGATCAAACGAGAGGCTGAGATCCTGTCATGTCCATTCTTTCCAGTTCATTTTCATTCACATGCTCATAGTCTTCATCAGCCAAGTGGCAGTTTCCAATCTTTCCTGCAACCAAACCATCATAAGAATGAACCACAGCAGTAAGTAGGTCCATCTGCTCCTTAGCCACTTCCACAGTTACTTTGCCCAGATTTTCTGTCACTAACTTCATCGATTGAGCAACTGTAGGACTTTGTTGAACCCCTGATGAAACATGTGACTCACCACCAGACGATGAGCTTGACCAGTTGCAGATGATGCATTAGATACAAATGCAGTCTGCAGAGGGGCACTAGTAGATTTTGCAGTTGGAGTAGGAGTAACGTTGTAGAGAGATGGATCCTGAGTGTATGCTCCCTTCTTTGTCTTGTACTTGTGTCTCACCTCTTCTTCTCTCAGTTTCAGGATGAAATCATTGATATCCAAAGTCTCCAGCACTGAGTTATATCTTAGAGTGGAAATGAATGAATCCCACTTCTCTGGTAGCCCATTAGCCAAGCTTGCCAATTTTTCTTCTTTAGACGTTTTAACACCATGAGTGTCAAGTTCACTCATCAAATGGTAGAAGTGATCTATGATATCATCCAAGCTTTCATTCCCAATAGAAGAGAAATTATCAAATTCTTTCTTCAACGCTTTAGCCTTCAGTGACTTTAGTGTTGAATTACCTTCATATCTCTTCTCAAGAGCCTCTCATAACTTTTTGCTCTGCTTATGTTCTGAATATTGATGAAAGATGTCTTTGGGAATTGACTGGGTCAACATAGCATAGGCTTTCTTCTCTGCATTATAAGCAAGCTTTTGTGCATCACTTAGTCCACTCAAAGTAAGGGTATACCATCAGCACCAACTGGAATATTGTAGCCAGTTTTAATAGCATTCCAGAGATTTGTATCCACTCCATTAAGATGAATCTCAAACCTTTGTTTCCATTGAGGAAATTCATCAAGAGACAATAGCTTAGGTGGTTTATTATGGTTCTCGATCTCATTTTCCAATAGCAAAAGGTTCTGGATCCCAGAATCCTTCCCTGCTAAGAATGCAAAGTTCTCTGAGTCCATAATGAAGTAGTCTAAAACTTGAAAAACCAAACTGTGTATGCGACTGAAATGGGCGACTGAAGGACGACTGAGACAATCAATATGCGATTGAGCTGAGTCGTACGACTGGGCAGGCGATTAGGGCAGTTGTGCGAATGAGTAGAACGACTGGGACAATCGTGCGATTGAACGAGCGATTGGTCCAATCGTGCGATTGAACTGGACGATTGGAGGTCAGTCGTGCGATTGAGTCAATCGTGTGACTGAGACAGCTGACTTCGAAATTTTTCAACCTTTTTCACACAATTCAACCTAAAACACGAAAAAAAACTGGATTTTGAGCAGAAAGAACGGATCTTTTTGCTTAAAAACGTTGCCTTTTTCAAAATACGATTGAATCCACGAAGAATCAAGAGCCAAAGCTCTGATACCACTTGTTAGGACCGTGTACGGACGGAGTACTAACTGATTCTACGTGAAACCGAATCAAATAGCGGGGAATTCTATTGATTGGCGATCCAATCAGGGAGAACGTTAATCGGATCAAACTTAACGATTAGAATATGTCACACCCTCGCTAATAGCGGAAACACGAGGATGCGACGGACGGGATCGTCATAACACTTGGTATAATTACAGAGACATAATACATGCAAGATCCTCGTGTCATGGCGTCGCCCGACACAATGGTGACTTGTGTCGTGGTTAGTCAGTTCCACGACTATCATAGTCTTATTAATTCTAAATCCAAAATACACAGAGTTCACAAATGAAAACAAACGATATACATTACTAATGCAAAACTATTGGAATCCTGAGGGTCTCTGCTAAGGCATCAGCTCTAGCTATCCTCTTTGATTATGTTCACCTGAAAAGATATGCTCAAAAATGGTCAACATAATTGTTGGTGAGCTTCGCAGGTTTTATGTATTGATGATGATAACAGTAAGTTCAATAAGCGTTACCGCGACTACACTTATGTATAGGCGGTTTACCAGTTTTTAATAGCTACAGCCAAACCTAAACATCGGTTCCACATGGGAATTGATGGCTGAAAGGAAACATTCCAAGTTTAAATAGTTTATTAAGACGTAGCAAGATCCACACAGCACATACGTATAGTGTATAACCAAACCAGTCCTTAGGTCCCATTACCGGGATTAATGGTTATGTAAAAAGGTTTCCATAGCATAATAAGTTTAATATGACGTAGCAAGATCCACACAGCGCATACGTTTAGGTTACAACCAAACCAATCCTTAGGTCCCAATTACCGGGATTAATGGTTGTAGTGGATGCTCGGCAAAGAAGAACCACAAAGTAGACCCACAAAGAAGAACCACACCGCCGAAAGCATCCAAGATCAATAGCATTCACAAGTAATCATCACACCACATATAGCATCAAAGTTATAGCGCATTATAATATAAAGCCACCAAATAACATACAAGGTAGCAACATAGCATAGAATCAAGAGTCATAATAATATCGTTCAATAAGAATAGCAATATAAGTTAACCATAAATGTTGAAGCAGACTTCCACTAGGGAAGGTGATTGAAAGTAAGTGAGCATTCTTTTCCCCCAAGTTTAAAATGTTTAAAAGTTATATAAGCGTAAAAAGGGGCCACGAAACTCACCTTGGATTGATGTAATGTATATGAATAAGAACTTCAAAGAATTAAGCAAGCACGATCAAACACGTTCAACACCTATTATTGATTTGTAATTTAGTCTTTAATACGAATGAATATATTTGGTAAGGTTCGGGTTGATTTGATTTAACACGTGTCACACACGCATTATATATATGTTACAATCTTTTTATATATTCGTATATGTTTAATAAGTATTTATCAATAAATATTAAGTTTTACAAAATAATTATTTATATTTTGATTTCATTAGAAAGATTTCATAGGTGTATTTATATATTGTTAGGATTAAATATAAAAATAATGTGGTCTAATTATATAATTTATAATTATCCAATAATATTTATAAATAAGAATATTCACACTTATAGTATTTTGATAAATAAATAGGTATTAATTTATACCTTTGGTTCAAATATATATTTTATAAGAAATAACCCACAATTTCATAAATAATTTGTGGATTTATAAAATATATTAATTTGTATTTAAAGATAATAAAGTGTCCATTTTTATAAAAATAATTATTTATAATATTTATAAATAATATTTATATAATTTTCATGATTTTCATGATTATTTCATAGTTAAACTTGATTTAGAATTTATTTTATATAAATAAGTATTTTTTAATATTTTTAAATAATATTTTATAAAAATTTATTAAGGTTTTTAAATAAAAGAAATTTACAGAAAATAATTTTGTAATATTTAAAATAAGAAGAATTCATAGAATTTATTTTATAATTTTTAGAAATTTTTATGTATTTTTTTATAGGCTAGAAAGCATTAAAAAAATAGGTTAGGGTCCCCGGGTTCGAACCGGGACCTCAAGTCTGCAACACACATCCTTAACCAGTGAACAAAGGCCGCAGCCGCAGTAAGAATTGGTTTGTAATTCTTTTAACCATAGTTTTCCAATTTCCCCAAATCACTATGAACCCTAGCTTCGATCGAAGCTAAATTGAACAACATTCAATGTGTTATGATCAGATCGATGGGGCTTTTGATCCCCATGTAAAACCGAGTATATGGGTATGTTAAATTACCTGTTTCGAAGTGATTTGATGATAAGAACAATGAAGAACAGTCGCGACTTTACTTGAAACCAAATGATGATCAAAATTTGATTATAATCAAATTAATTGTACAGGTAGCTGTAAGTGATGCTTATGATCGAAAGCCCCTGTTAATTTTGTGAATTGAAACTCGTAGGATAGATATCGATTGAGTTGCAGGTTTCGGCCGAGAGAGGTAATCGAATTCGAAGTGTTTGTATGTTATAGATTGTATTGATAGGTGCATTCGATTAGGAACCGATCAATGAGTATTTATACTCGATTATTTGTATTAATTTAGTGTTATAATGCTCGATTTCGTGGGTGGGTCGGCCGAAAGTTTCGGTTGAGTGGGAATTGTACCTAATCGAGTATATTTTTCAAATCAAAGTGGGTTAGGTGTTCGAATCACCCACGAAAATGTGTCGGTATCTTTTGATTTAATTAAAACCGTGTATATTTGGCGTTTAGAGGTCGCCGGAAGGTCGCCGGCGGTCGGCCGGAGGGCCGCCGGAAAAACGCGAGAGAGGAGAGAGAAAGCGGTTGGAATTTTGAATATTTACACATTTGGTCCCTGTGGTTTCGATTGTTATTATTTCATGTATTTAAGTTTCTTTAAAGTTTCGAAAATGACACAAACACCCCCTGGACTTTATTATTCTTATTATTATTATTATTATTATTATCATTATTATTATTATTACTACTATTTTTATTATGATTGTTATTATTATTGTTGTTATTATTATTATTTTTTTTTATTATTGGAATTAATAATGCATTAAAATTTAATTGTTTATAAAAATACGGGATGTTACAGTCTCCCCTACTTTAGGAAATTTCGTCCCGAAATTTTAATCATAAGGAGGCTGAAACGAGAAGATGAGGATACTGAGATTTCATTTGGTCCTCACGTTCCCAAGTGAACTTTGGGCCACGTTTAGATTCTCTGCGGATTTTGACAATAGGTATCGGCTTTGTTTCATTTGTATAGAATATTCTACAAATTCTTTACATAGTGTATGCCAATCTGAACTCATCCAGAGAATCGCGAGACTCTTTTTGAGATTTGGCATAAGGTACGTTAGAACACGATGACGAGTTTCTATGATATTTAGACTTATAATCACAACTTCCAGAATATAATTTTCGTGGTAAGGTGATGTCTAGAAATCATTAAAAGACCAGCAATGATAGAAAGGTTATCCGTTGGAATTTAAGAATCCCAAACGTCACCATATGAAGCGACCTTAACGCATATTTTGTGAATATGTATTTCTCCTTGACCAACCATCGGTCTAAGAAAAATATGCTATGCGAAGATCTTGGAATGAGTTCACAACGAAATGAATCAATCAATCAGAATGACGATTGATGTTTTAACGTCATACCACGGTGTACGAATATTTGAACAGATGCAGGTTAATTTCTCGACGTTGTGAGATAATGGGTTTGTTATTACGTGAAGATTACTCTGAACCTTTCCTTGGTGGGTAAATTTGATAGCATTGCTGATCAAGTGGGTGAGAATTCGTCTATCCGTAAAGCATCACCATTAACCTCCACTGGGACATCACCTTTCTTGGCTTAAATTTTGTGGTCTCCAACCTTATAACTCCTGACTCAACTTTGGAAAAGTCGAGGATGTCACTAATAAATTGAAGGACTAGTTCGAATCAAATCATAAGGATAAAGAGAAAGAATTTGATTTAAGAATTTAAATGTTCCAAGCTCGGAATCGAAATTAATATAGAGCGATCGGGTCTTTGGCGAGCATCATTTGCCCCGACGACGAACGCACGTCCTCAGGCAGTATTTCCTTGATTCCCCTGGCCCAGATTACCAGCTATGGTCATCACTTGCTGCTGGTTATTTCCTTGTTGACCTGGTGCCCTATTCAGTCTGGGGCACATGTTTCGGTAGTGATCAGGACTTCCGCACTCGTAACAAGCCCTGGCATTCCCGGCGGGGTTAACCGCGTTGACGGGTACTACCAGATTCGGCGCAGTTCTACAATCCTTCGCTAGGTGCCCGGGCGCCTACAGTTTACACACGTCCTACACTGCATTGCTGGGTGATGATGAAGATTGCATCTGTTACATCTAGGGTATGGCCCACCATATTCTTTCCTTCCTTGTGTTACAGCACAAAATTTGGGGTTGTCTTGGCCTTCTTATCAAATCTTCGGCATCAGACCGGCTCGTTTCCCAACCTCCTTTCTCTTCTCTGCTCCCTTACCCAGCAGTCCAGTTCTCACCATTTCATCAGTAAGAGCGCCAGCCTTCAGAATTGCGCTCTGGATTGTAGGAGGAGCAGCTGTTGTTACCAGTGCTTGGATTTGAGGCGCAAGTCCCCAAATATACCTCTCGATCCTCTTGGATTCCGGGGTTACCAAGTGCGGAACCAATCTTGCCAATTCGTGGAAACGATCGGTGTATGCTGCGTGCCCAGCTCCCACCATCGCATGATTCCAGAACTCTTGCTCAAGTTTCTGCCTTTCATTAAGAGGACAATATTCCTCGGAAATCAATGCTTTAAACTCATCCCAAGTCATCTGCATTGCTGACTCCCTTCCTCTAGCCTGAACCTGGGTGTTCCACCAGGTTAACGCCTTGCCTTGAAGTGAACACGTGGCATATTTGATTCGTTGGCTGTCGAGACATTCACTAATGTCGATTACTGCCTCCATCTTCTCGATCCACCTGGTCAAGGCTATCGCTCCGCCTTTCCCATCGAATTCGTGGGGTTTGCAAGCCACAAATTCTTTATATGAGCATCCCGTTTGGTATGGTTGACACCAGTTTCGTTTCCATTTGTTCTGCCAATGTCAGTATCATCCATTACCCCTTGGTATGTTGGCCATTGTTATTATGATCCCCGTGGAGAGGATGATTCAGCAGGGTGTCGCTTACTTGGGTTACGATGGTTGGAACCAGTGCAGCTAGCTGCTGAGCAATCATAGCAGCTATATCAGGATTGCTAGTTTCCTGATTATTGCCAACTGGAGCACCACCAGCTCTTGATGGTCTACCCCTTCTCCTGTTTTGTGGGGCTTCAGCTTCTTGGTTTGTTCTACGGGTGACTCTCTTAGGTGCCATCTTCTATTTACAGAAAGATATGAACTTTAGTTACCGTATGATTTTGCTTATCAAGTTTCTATAACCCATGCTTTGGTCCATTAAGATCATTACGTAGCCCAGTTTAAGCACATTCTTAGTATACCGGTGATGTTTATATATAGGGTTCCCCGCAGCGTTCCCACCACATCAACGATATACCTTGAGTGATACTTAAACTAGTTACATAACATCTTAATTTTCCTTAGCACCTACTTAAATATTAACATTTTGTATGGGTAGAGAGTATCATTACTCCTCTACATTCATGTATTCCACTTTCATTCTAAGCATTAATCAGTAGTTACTGAAATGCTAAGTGGAGGAATGTTTCATAAGGTCAATATCGTGATTGGAAATACCATGAAGGCTTTAAGTAGGACAGGACTTGAGTATATGATAATGTTGATTGCCTTAACAAGGACTTACTAGAATTATGACCCTAGCCCTAGGGTATAGAATAGAAACTTGTGATACTCATGATCGTTACCTCATGATAAGATTAGCCAGACTTCTCATGCATGGTGAATTGCAATTACGTGTGCACCCGTAATGGTAATCTACCTTGCATGATCACCCTTAGCTTCACTTACCCCAAGTTAACATCATAGTATTATTTAGATTTAGCAAGCACAAATAACGTAATGTCCTTATGTCCATGAGCAGTATTCCAATAATAGCATGTAATAGCAAATAAGCATATAAGCACATTAAGTCTAATGGTAACTGCATATCCATCATACTTTCAGGATTTCAGTCATAACTTGATAGGGTCGGATTCAATATCCGAGATCGACGCTACGCGTGATCACCGAAGTTCCCTAATAATATGATGTTGTGCGCATACAAGCGTAAAGTTCTTTGTATAAAAGTATCCCATGGAGAAAGACTAAGAGTAATAATGTCTTCCCCAGGATGTTCAGATAACACGTATACATGTATAAAATCAAGTATGTAGGAACATACTTGTAGATTATTAGGTATAGAGGAATATACCTGTATATTAAGTTCATAGACTTAATATATTTGACCCATTTGCCTTGTAGACCTGTGTATTGACCATAGTTTATCACTCATCCCAGAAATCCCCAGGTAAGCATACCAGGTCTCGCAATGAAATATATGCGATATGCTTGCCTTAGCCCGAGGGCCTTTTGCCAGGAAATCCAGAATACAGGTGTCTATGTGTCACACAAATCATGAAAGACATTAGGTAAAATCAAATGCACACAATCCCTAGCATGCATTCTATATGAAGGTTCTTAGGTTATAGTCTAGGTCGAATTCTCCACCTAAATCTCTATAACCAAGGCTCTGATACCAATCTGTCACACCCTCGCTAATAGCGGAAACACGAGGATGCGACGGACGGGATCGTCATAACACTTGGTATAATTACAGAGACATAATACATGCAAGATCCTCGTGTCATGACGTCGCCCGACACAATGGTGACTTGTGTCGTGGTTAGTCAGTTCCACGACTATCATAGTCTTATTAATTCTAAATCCAAAATACACAGAGTTCACAAATGAAAACAAACGATATACATTACTAATGCAAAACTATTGGAATCCTGAGGGTCTCTGCTAAGGCATCAGCTCTAGCTATCCTCTTTGATTATGTTCACCTGAAAAGATATACTCAAAAATGGTCAACATAATTGTTGGTGAGCTTCGCAGGTTTTATGTATTGATGATGATAACAGTAAGTTCAATAAGCGTTACCGCGACTACACTTATGTATAGGCAGTTTACCAGTTTTTAATAGCTACAGC
Organism: Flaveria linearis; assembly: GCA_024085815.1. Taxonomy (NCBI): domain Eukaryota; kingdom Viridiplantae; phylum Streptophyta; class Magnoliopsida; order Asterales; family Asteraceae; genus Flaveria; species Flaveria linearis. The sequence goes on along the minus strand of CM044004.1, from coordinate 71,063,873 downwards.
CAAACCTAAACATCGGTTCCACATGGGAATTGATGGCTGAAAGGAAACATTCCCAAGTTTAAATAGTTTATTAAGACGTAGCAAGATCCACACAGCACATACGTATAGTGTATAACCAAACCAGTCCTTAGGTCCCATTACCGGGATTAATGGTTATGTAAAAAGGTTTTCCATAGCATAATAAGTTTAATATGACGTAGCAAGATCCACACAGCGCATACGTTTAGGTTACAACCAAACCAATCCTTAGGTCCCAATTACCGGGATTAATGGTTGTAGTGGATGCTCGGCAAAGAAGAACCACAAAGTAGACCCCAAAGAAGAACCACACCGCCGAAAGCATCCAAGATCAATAGCATTCACAAGTAATCATCACACCACATATAGCATCAAAGTTATAGCGCATTAATATAAAGCCACCAAATAACATACAAGGTAGCAACATAGCATAGAATCAAGAGTCATAATAATATCGTTCAATAAGAATAGCAATATAAGTTAACCATAAATGTTGAAGCAGACTTCCACTAGGGAAGGTGATTGAAAGTAAGTGAGCATTCTTTTCCCCCAAGTTTAAAATGTTTAAAAGTTATATAAGCGTAAAAAGGGGCCACGAAACTCACCTTGGATTGATGTAATGTATATGAATAAGAACTTCAAAGAATTAAGCAAGCACGATCAAACACGTTCAACACCTATTATTGATTTGTAATTTAGTCTTTAATACGAATGAATATATTGGTAAGGTTCGGGTTGATTTGATTTAACACGTGTCACACACGCATTATATATGTTACAATCTTTTTATATATTCGTATATGTTTTAATAAGTATTTATCAATAAATATTAAGTTTTACAAAATAATTATTTATATTTTGATTTCATTAGAAAGATTTCATAGGTGTATTTATATATTGTTAGGATTAAATATAAAAATAATGTGGTCTAATTATATAATTTATAATTATCCAATAATATTTATAAATAAGAATATTCACACTTATAGTATTTTGATAAATAAATAGGTATTAATTTATACCTTTGGTTCAAATATATATTTTATAAGAAATAACCCACAATTTCATAAATAATTTGTGGATTTATAAAATATATTAATTTGTATTTAAAGATAATAAAGTGTCCATTTTTATAAAAATAATTATTTATAATATTATAAATAATATTTATATAATTTTCATGATTTTCATGATTATTTCATAGTTAAACTTGATTTAGAATTTATTTATATAAATAAGTATTTTTTAATATTTTTAAATAATATTTTATAAAAATTTATTAAGGTTTTTAAATAAAAGAAATTTACAGAAATAATTTTGTAATATTTAAAATAAGAAGAATTCATAGAATTTATTTTTATAATTTTTAGAAATTTTATGTATTTTTTTATAGGCTAGAAAGCATTAAAAAAAATAGGTTAGGGTCCCCGGGTTCGAACCCGGGACCTCAAGTCTGCAACACACATCCTTAACCAGTGAACCAAAGGCCGCAGCCGCAGTAAGAATTGGTTTGTAATTCTTTTAACCATAGTTTTCCAATTTCCCCAAATCACTATGAACCCTAGCTTCGATCGAAGCTAAATTGAACAACAATTCAATGTTGTTTATGATCAGATCGATGGGGCTTTTGATCCCCATGTAAAACGAGTATATGGGTATGTTAAATTACCTGTTTCGAAGTGATTTGATGATAAGAACAATGAAGAACAGTCGCGACTTACTTGAAACCAAATGATGATCAAAATTTGATTATAATCAAATTAATTGTACAGGTAGCTGTAAGTGATGCTTATGATCGAAAGCCCCTGTTAATTTTGTGAATTGAAACTCGTAGGATAGATATCGATTGAGTTGCAGGTTTCGGCCGAGAGAGGTAATCGAATTCGAAGTGTTTGTATGTTATAGATTGTATTGATAGGTGCATTCGATTAGGAACCGATCAATGAGTATTTATACTCGATTATTTGTATTAATTTAGTGTTATAATGCTCGATTTCGTGGGTGGGTCGGCCGAAAGTTTCGGTTGAGTGGGAATTGTACCTAATCGAGTATATTTTTCAAATCAAAGTGGGTTAGGTGTTCGAATCACCCACGAAAATGTGTCGGTATCTTTTGATTTAATTAAAACCGTGTATATTTGGCGTTTAGAGGTCGCCGGAAGGTCGCCGGCGGTCGGCCGGAGGGCCGCCGGAAAAACGCGAGAGAGGAGAGAGAAAGCGGTTGGAATTTTGAATATTTACACATTTGGTCCCTGTGGTTTCGATTGTTATTATTTCATGTATTTAAGTTTCTTTTAAAGTTTCGAAAATGACACAAACACCCCCAGGACTTTATTCTTATTATTATTATTATTATATTATTATCATTATTATATTATTACTACTATTTTTATTATGATTGTTATTATTATTGTTGTTATTATTATTATTATTTTTTTTTATTATTGGAATTAATAATGCATTAAAATTAATTGTTTATAAAATACGGGATGTTACAGAATACGTTAAGAATGAAGTAGGAATGATCTGAAACATTCTATGAACTTGGAAGGGACGCTCTGTGCGAACTGGGACGGCTAGGGTTGTGAATTCTCAAAGTGTTCTGTTTTTCCACGAATTAAGTGGTATTTATAGGTTACAGCTTTCATTCGTACGACTGAGCCAAGCGACTTGCTCAGTCGTGCGACTGAGTCATACGATTGATTCATTCGTACGACTGAGTCAGTCTTATGACTCAATCGTGCGATTGACTCAATCACCTGGTTCAGTCGTGCGATTGGCCCATTCGCATGGTCCAGTCGTGCGACTAAATCAGAATACTTAGTTAAACCATTCTTGAACCTTTAATGATTCAGAACTATGTCTAACAACTGTAAACCTATATAACATGTTCATATAAGCGTGTAACAATAAATAATATTAATAGATATAACATTAAAACAACCAATAAATATTAAACAACCAATAAACATTCACAGAAGAGTTTTTCATTACATAGATTCAACATTACATATGTGTTACAAGATGAAAGTCTATTACATTGAAGCTCACTAGACTAGAACTAGGGACAGTGTATCACAATCTTGTACATGTTCCCTTTCGTGAAGGCTCTGAGCAAGATATTCTCTTGAGGAATGTCGCACCCCCATCTTGCGAATCCATCTTACAAATTGACGCCTCAACAATGAAACAATTTATTCCACCGAGTTAGCTCAAATGGCAATTTAAAACAATTTATTCCATCGAGTTAGCTCAAATGGCCATTTAAACCCTCGACTATTATTTCTATTTTATATAAACAGAACTTTTAAAAAATATCATTTGACGGATCGATTTAGAGGAGATCTACACACGGGCTAAGATGTGATACTAAATAGTATTACCGCGCTCAAGAATCGGCGGGTCGCGTGCGTGATTCGATAGAATTTTAAGCAGATGATGTTATATATACAATAAAGTAATAATAATAATAATAATAATAATAATAATAATAATAATAATAATAATAATAATAATAATAGCAATAATAAAATTTATAATAACAATAATATCAATAATAATAATAATAATCATACTAATAATATCAATAACAATAATATCAACTTACATAAGAGTAAATGTTATTGTTTCCTCAACTTACATAAGAGTAAAGGTTATAAACTTATATAATATTACAATATGAATCTCATATAGGCTCCACGTGGATGTAACGGAAGGGATCGTCATAACACATTGACTGTTAATAGAGAAGCATTAATGATGATAATTAACCAGCGTGTCATGACGTCACCAAACACAAATAGAGACTTGTGTTGTAGTTAGTCAATTCGATGACAAACATAGTCAAACAAACATAATGAATTTGAATCCCACAAGCCGGGAACATGTAAATGTAAACATGTCTAACTGTGATAACTAAAAGTAAACACAATAGTTTGAAATGCTAGGGAAAGTCTAAAATGCATTCCTTAGGGTCATCACTAATGCATCATCTCTAGCTATCCTCGATAATTGTTTCCTGAAAAGATATGCTCAAAAGATCAATATATTGTTGGTGAGTTCGCAGGTTCAAATAATGAATAAAAATCAGATATTATGTAATGGTTTGTAGGACATAAGTGTATACAATTATAAGCAAACAATATCATATGTAAACATGAGCCTCATAACTAAACCTATGACGTACACACATA
>CM044004.1:70987163-71052163 GCA_024085815.1 Flaveria linearis | reverse complement strand
GACAGCGGGGTCCTAGGGCAGCAGCCCCTAGTGGGTCCAAGGGCAACGCCCCTGGCTGGGGCCGGGCTGCCAGGTCAGCGCGCCCGAAAATTATTTTGAGCTATTTAAATGTCACATTTTACTTTAAAAATGTATTTTTCTTGTTAAAACACCTTGAAATCCTTATCTTGAAATCTTATGTTTACTATGCATATAGCCCCAAAATCATGAAAAAACGTTTAAATAAGGGATCTAGAACTCACCTGAACTTAGCAAATAGCTTAATTCCTAAGTTACTTAAGCTATGGTCCGAATGCTCTAGCTGCACGAAGTTAATACACAAAAACATCATTTTCTTCATAATTTCGCCCACAGTTTTGCTAGCAGTTTCGCTGCCAGTTTCGCTGGCAATTTCGCTGCCAGTTTCGCTGGGCAGCACTTCTGCCAGTTTCGCTGGACAGATTCGCTGCCTAGAGCGCCCAACTTTCATTGGAATTTCCTAGTTTCGCGATGTCTATGGGTCCACAGTTTCGCCCTAACGAAACTGTAGTTTCGCCCAAGCGAAACTGTAATTTCGCTGGAAATGTTCTTAGTTTCGCTGGATGATTATGCAAATTCGCTGGATGCATATACAGTTTCGCAGATCACATAAAAATCACGAACCAGTTCGTTTTTAACCCAAAATCACAACTTTTTACGTCCAACTCTTAGTTTATCATCCATGAGGCTAAATCTAAGCTTTATACATGTTTTCATACGTAAAATGTGACCTTTATGCGATTCTTTGCAACTTTTCAAAACCTAAAACCCTAGAATCCGGGTTTGATCTACAGAAGGCATTATAGGTCGATTCTTACCTTGTTTGTTGCTCCTTTCTTTAAGATTTGATGCACAAACCCCAGATCCTCAATCCCTTGATCTTACAAGCTTCAAATCTTGTGTTTCTTGCACTTTCTCTCTCTATTTCTCTCTCTACGAATTCTTGTTGTTAGGGTTGAAATGAAAGATGGTGGCTGCACTTGGGTAGGTTAAGGCTGATCATGGGCCTCAATTACTCAAGTTCTTGTCCATAAACCCAAATTAGCCCATAATCCTTTCTTTTTCTATTAAATACCCATTAGTTAAGCCCACTTATCCTTAATGACTCGTTTTGACTTTTCGGGGTGTTACATATGTTATGTTATGTTGTTATGTTATGTTATGTTATGTTTATGTTATGTTAGTTATGTTATGTTATTTATGTTATGTTATGTTATGTTATGTTATGTTATTTATGTTATGTTATGTTATGTTATGTTATGTTATGTTATGTTATGTTAGTATGTTATGTTATGTTATTTATGTTATGTTATGTTATGTTATGTATGTTATGTTTATTTATGTTGTTTATGTTTTATGTTATGTTATGTTATGTTAGTTTCTGTTATGTTATGTTAGTTATGTTATGTTATGTTATGTTATGTTATGTTATTTATGTTATGTTATGTTATGTTATGTTATGTTATGTATGTTATTTATGTTATGTTATGTTATGTTATGTTATGTTATGTTAGTGTTATGTTATGTTATTTGTTATGTTATGTTATGTTATGTTATGTTATGTTATGTTATGTTATGTTATGTTATGTTATGTTATGTTATGTTATGTTATGTTATGTTATGTTATGTTATGTTATGTTATGTTATGTTATGTTATGTTATGTTATGTTATGTTAGTTTGTTATGTTATGTTATGTTTGTTATGTTATGTTATGTTATGTTATGTTATGTTATGTTATGTTATGTTATGTTATGTTATGTTATGTTATGTTATGTTATGTTATGTTATGTTATGTATGTTATGTTATGTTATGTTATGTTATGTTATGTTATGTTATGTTATGTTATGTTAGTGTTTGTTATGTTATGTTATGTTATGTTATGTTATGTTATGTTATGTTATGTTATGTTATGTTATGTTATGTTATGTTATGTTATGTTATGTTATGTTATGTTATGTTATTTATGTTATGTTATGTTATGTTATGTTATGTTATGTTATGTTATGTTATGTTATGTTATGTTATGTTATGTTATGTTATGTTATGTTGTTATGTTATGTTATGTTATGTTATGTTAGTTATGGTTATGTTGTTATGTTATGTTATGTTATGTTATGTTATGTTATGTTATGTTATGTTATGTTATGTTATGTTATGTTATGTTATGTTATGTTATGTTATGTTATGTTATGTTATGTTATGTTATGTTATGTTATGTTTGTTATGTTATGTTATGTTATGTTATGTTATGTTATGTTATGTTATGTTATGTTATGTTATGTTATGTTATGTTATGTTATGTTATGTTATGTTATGTTATGTTATGTTATGTTATGTTATGTTATGTTTTATGTTATGTTATGTTATGTTATGTTATGTTATGTTATGTTATGTTATGTTATGTTATGTTATGTTATGTTATGTTATGTTATGTTATGTTATGTTATGTTATGTTATGTACATAATAAAATAATAATAATAATATAATAATAATAATAATAATAATAATAATAACAACAACAACAACAACAACATTAACAATAATAATAATAATAATAATAATAATAATAAATTTATAATAACAATAATATCAGTAATAATAGTCATAATAGTAATAATAATAATAATAATAATAATAATAATAATAATAATAATAATAAAATAATATCAATAATAATATCAATAATTGTTATAATAACAACAATACTTAATATAAATCAAATTATTATTTGTTATTAATTAAAATTCCCATGTCTAGTGAACGTTATTAAATAACGTAACCACGAATATATTAATTACATGAAAAAAAAAGCAAAAGATAACGAGATTCAAGTTAAATAACGGACCTGCATGTGACAAATGTCATAAGGAATGACAACCTCCGGCTGAGAACAATGCACTCATGCTCAGTAAAGAGCATGTTATGTCTCTGGTCATAAAATTAAGATACACTCAAGAGATTGTATTCATGCTCTTTAACATAATTTACCTTCTCGATGCTGAACTTACTATTTGTGACTGGCCCCTCCTGTGATGTAACCTCCTAATTCTCCACAAAAAGCAACTGGCCCTCCATCAATTTTCTTAAAGTTTTGAAGCAAAGAGTCATTGTCTCTCATGTGTCTTGGACATCTACTATCAAAGATCCATACATTTTTTGGTCTTTAGCTATTCTTGCACATAAAATAGAGATGGTTAGTTACATTTGGAAACACAATCCTTGCTGGTCTTAGGCTCATCGATGAACTGAACATAGTTCAACAATTATTGATCCTATATTCAAGATTTAAGGATCTTTAGCTATCGTTGATAAAGAACCTTCAGTCACATGATCTTTCTTCATCTTCCACACCATCTTTGGAAGACTAGACTTGACCTTCAAGACTTTAAAAGTTTTGACAACTTTTGATGTTTTGGAGACTAAACCTTCGGAAGCCTTTGCATCCACTACAACGGACTTTAGTGCTTTGGAGGCACTCCTTTTTTATAGACCAAATTTTCTTCCAAAAGTAATATTCCCATTATCTTCTTCTTGATCACCTTGGAGCATCTGAAGGAAAGTGACTTTCCTTCCAAAGTTTTCTTCTTCTTCTTCCTCTCAGAATTCTTCTTCTAGTTCATATGCATGGTACTCTTGGATTATAGATGCAGTACTTAGCAACGTAAGTAGCATCACCACATATGATGTATTTGATAGGCATACTTCTAAGGGTCTTCTTCTAAGGAGAGGTTAGGCTTGATCTTTTTTCACTTCATTCTTCATCTTCATAGATGATGGAGTAGGCTTCTGAGGGTGAGGCTTACTCTTAGAACTGGATGGTTCAGGCTATGTAGCAGTAGTGCACATTTGATCAACCTTCTTCTTTTGAACAGGATAGTTTGAACTTGAACTAGAACCCCTGGTACTCGAGTTCATAGTTTAGTTTTCAGTTTTTGCCACTTCAAATCCAGCAGAAATAAATACTTGTTTTTGCTTGGAGTTAAAAGTGGCCTTAATCTATTAGGCTTTCTTTTATTTTCTTTCGGCTGTCCTGATCAAATTCTTCCTAGCTGACTTGGCCATTCTTGGTTCTTTCTTCTCTCCAGGAAGATAATGACCCTTCTTAGATTGATCCTCCTTACTCACTACATATTCATCGTTCACTATCTCCTCTTCATCTTTATCCTCTTCTTGGAAAAGGTCAATGAGGGACAACTCATCTTGACTACTTTCACACCTTAGAGATCTTACAGATAGTAATATGTGTGAATGAGCTATCTCACTTGAACCCAATCCCTGCCTGTTTTAATAAAAAAATCTTTGCATGCAAGGATTAGGAAATGATTTTTTTGAAGGTTTTCTCTTCAAAAACACACTTTTTGCCCTGTCTTTGCTGATCACAAGCTCAGCCTGACATTCAGTTAACTTTATAATGAGATCTTTGATTTGAATCCTGTAATTTGTATGCTCATGCTTAAGAGTTAAATTATTTTCTCTAAATCTTCTATTTTAAGTTTATAGTCATTTTTATCTCTTTTGAAATCAGCTTTTAAAATATTCAAATACTCAAGCTTAGATCTCACTTCCGGTTGAAGTTTATAGTCATTTTAGCTCTTTAGCAATTCATTCAGGTGTAAAAAGATGTTCTTATACCATGGCTTCTTCATGGTCAGCCATCAGTGCTTGATTTTGAGAAATATACTCTTCCTGAAAGCTCCAGTTAAAGCCTCCCTTTTTAACAACAACAGTAGCTTGTGGTTTTGGTTGGCTTGTCTTCTCAGATCTAGGAGCAGTATTAGTGTAACTTGGTCTGGATTGTGCTTGGTCACCATTAGTCCTTGGTGTCTTGCACTCCCTAGCAAAGTCTCCCATCTGGTTACAGTTGTAACACTTCACTTTACTTTTATCCAGTCCAAACTTTTCACTAGTTGCATGTCACACCCCAATCACAGTGGTTTCCCGCTGGGTGTGAACGTCATGGTTTTATAGTCACTGGTCAACCACTATATGGTTTTGTAAAACATAAGTCTCAAATAAGTTTAAGATACATAATTGTTTCAGAGTTAAATCGCGGAAGCAATAGTAATAAGGTAAATTATTTTCAAAACATGACAAATACGAAAATGAATGTCCCAAATAGCATGAATGGCCCTAAACATGAGATGATCCATGCTAGCTTAACTTGGTGCATCTATCAATTACCTGAGAAAACATGCATGAAAAATATGTCAACATAATGTTGGTGAATTCACAGGTTTTAAGTAATAATAAATAGTGTAAAGGACCATAAGACTTTCTATGATTTGATTGTTATACACATAATGCTACAAATTATATAAGTGTTGCAACCAAATCTAGACTGTAACTATAATAAATTGCCCCTACCCGTGCCTACCATAAGCACAGGGGTGAACATGCTAATCACCCGTTGAGACCTCTAATCAAGGTTAGGGTAAATAACTAGAGTTAGGGTAGTCAAACCCAATAGTACTATCCACGATTACCTTGCTTTGGGAAATAAACTAACGGTCCAATAATAGGGGACTTTATACGGTAAGTAAACAACTTATATAACATGTGAAATCATTGACAAGTAAATGTGTCCAAGAAAATAGTAATTTGCATGTATCTCCCCCAAAACAAAATAAGTAAAAATGAGGTCGTGAAACTCACCTGTGGAGTGAGTCACGCGTGAAATCTGTAAATATCGCAAGTGCTCGGGAAAATCCAAACCAAGTTCACCCTAGAACAAACAATGCAACTTATGTCTAAGTAATTGCTCCTACGTGTAATATGAGCATGTAACGACTTCATCCACACACTTGTTAACAAAGTGTTTCACAAGACGACCCGTTGGTGACACAAAATGGATATTTGTGAAATATATATTACTTAGAAAATACTAATAAATTAAACTTCGCTTGAAAGTGTTCAAAAACCTTTGTATCTTGTAGTTGACATATTATTTGAGTAATTAGATATCATTTTGACTCGACCCGAGACGTGACTCGAATGTTTAGTAATCAGTTATGTAATTTACATATAAATTTGTAGAAGCTAGGTTCTTGAAATAATCTTATTTTCTTAGGTAAAATAATATTTATATTATATTAATTTGAATACAAGTTTAAAATACTAACATTCAAGTAAAATCACTACTTTTCATATTTTACAATCTATATATAAATATATATATTGCCCATAAAATAATTATTTAAATATTTTCTTAGTAGGATTATTCTTTTATTTTATTTAGCTATTATGAACCTTAGCATATATTAAATTAGGATTTTCTCCATTTAAGAAATTTTATTATATTATAAATTAAAATTCCCTTGTATGAAATACTTAACTAATTTAGTCGTTTTACCAACATATCTTTACCTAACTTTTTAAGTGACCTAGTAACTAGTATTATAAAATCCATAAATTCATATTTTGAGTCTCATGGCAAAATAGCTAAGTCGTATGTTATCTTTGTCAAATAGTCATCTACTAACTATTTTAACACACTCTTTAAACTAATATAATGTTTAGTCATGAAGCTCATATTTTTCCCTTTTAAATTCCCCATGTTTATATATATATATATATATATATATATATATATATATATCACACTTGTAACTTTGTCAACTTATCATCTAGTCATAACTAACTTTCATATTTCAACTCACTAACCAACTATAACTTGTGGAATATATATAAGTATTCATAATAATACTTGTAAAATATCTAAATTTCCATAAACATAATGTAACCATTTTGTGACTTTTCTTGGATTTTAACAAACCCTTATAACTTTTTATAAAATCACCAACTAATAACTTGGTCAAACATGGATCTATGAATGTTTATTTTTTAAGAACAAGAATCATTATTTGGTTCATGTTAAAATGTTTTGTATGGAGTATTATTCTTGAAACTCCTTGTTGGTAAAAACACCATTTTTAACATGAAATACTTTTGTAGATGAAGGTTGTTACATAAGATCTAGTAGATAGATAATATGAAGATATAAAAGATATATAGACAAGAAGAGAGTGTTCTCACTAAAAACAAGTAAGAAAAGATGGAAGGGTTGTTGTAGAATGCTTGGAAGCTTCAAAAATTGCTTGATCTTCAACCAAGGACACTTGAACACACAAGATTTGAAACATTTAAGTTTAAAAGATGGTGAAGTGAGAGTGGTGGTGGGTTGGCCAAAATTTTGAAGTGGAGAAAGAGGGAGGAAAGTGTGTTGGGTGGTGGTGGTGACTTTTGTTGGTTACTTGCATAAATAATCTTCCATGAATTGGTAAGTCAAATCATGTAGGATTATTGGTCAATTTCTTGGATGAAGCATTCTAATTTGAAGATATAAAATATATATAGACAAGAAGAGATTGTTCTCACTAAAAACAGGTAAGAAAAGATGGAAGGGTTATTGTAGAATGCTTGGAAGCTTCAAAAATTATTTGATCTTCAACCACTGACACTTGAACACACAAGATTTAAATATTTAAGTTTAAAAGATGGTGAAGTGAGGGTGGTGGTGGGTTGGCCAAATTTTTGAAGGGGATAAAGAGGGAGGAAAGTGTGTTGGGTGGTGGTTGTGACTTGTGTTGGTTACTTGCATAAATAATCTTCCATGAATTGGTAAGTCAAATCATGTAGGATTATTGGTCAATTTCTTGGATGGAGCATTCTAATTTAGGTAGTGATACATGTTACTTTGATCATAAGACTTCCTTTATCACAAAAGTGGTAAGTTTCAAATTTACAAAAGGCAAGTGATATTGGATGTACTTGACAAGAAAAGAGAAAATGAAAAATGAAGAGGGGGAGGGGGTAAGGGACGTCTAGGGGGAGGGGATGGGGGTTTGGGCTTTAATTTTTTGTGTAGTATTGGGTATTTGGTTAGTATTTGTTGCACTATAAGTATTTTTACATATTTTTATATTTTTACTTTTTACTTTTTAGAATACCTTAAAATATTATACGAACTTATATAATATTAAATATTTCAATATTAATGATATATTAATGATATATCATGTATCTAGTATTCGTGTTAAAATGATTCGTTCTGGGTAAAATATTAATTTACACGATTAGGTTTATTTATAAATTTAAGTTTTTTCAAATGTATTTAATTTGGAATCTAAAATACTTTGAAACACTAGAATATAAAATACTTTGAAACACTTTAAAGTATTTATTATTAACACATATATTAATTATCACCAACACTCGTGTGTGCCGGTTGTATCGCGTGCGAAAATGGTAATTACGTCGAATCACCGAAGCATGAAATATATGCATGAAATTTTGTAATGCATGAAATGACTTGAAATAATTAGAATGCAATTGGAACTTATGTAAAATATGTATGATTATGACTAAGTCTGGTCGGGTATTGACCTTAAATTTGTCGGTTGTCACATTACATTGCTGGGAAACTTTCTTCCGGTTCTCTTGTAGAACTTCTTGGATCTATGAGTGAGAAGAACTATTTGTTGGACTATCACCATATACTTTAGGTCATATGGATGATACAGTCCAAGTCTTAAGAGTGAAGAGAAAATTGCCACAACTTTCATCAACAAACACAAAGGCTTGAGATGAGCTCGTCTCTTGGAATGGGCATCATTGGATGTAGCTCTCTATTGGTGTCTAAGGGAAGGTGATGAAAGGGCCCTTTTATGAGTTATCAGGGTAGCATATAAGATGATGATGTGGTTCTCTACTATTTGTTTCAACCACGTGGAGGGCTGAACTCTGTTGATTGCTGGAAGAGCTGCTGGATGGATTCTGCATGTTCATCTCCATCTGGTAGCCAATAAGGATACCATACAGCTCTGTGAGAGTAAGGGTCGAGAGGTTTTTAATTCCTTTAATGGCCACACAATAGTGAGTCCATTTTTTGGAAAGTGGGAACATCAACTTCCTCATAATATCCCTATTCTCAAGCTTAACTACAATATCCGTGAGAGTATCTACAATCTCAACATACCTAAAGTATTGTTGAGTCATAGTTTCACCTGATTTATAGTTAAAATTCTCAAACTGTTGTTTCATGACGTCCGTCTTGTTTTCTTTAGCTTCATCAGACCCCTCATATATAAGCTTCAGTGCATCCCAGAGCTGCTTAGCACTTTTGCACTTCTTGAAGCCTCCATATATAGAGTTAGGAAGAGCAGTTCGGAGAGCGGTCATGGCCTTCTGATCTATATCAATATTCTTTTGAACTTCCTTAGAATAGTAACCATTTCCTTTGGAATCATCCCACCACCAGTAGTGACTGAAGAGGGGCTTGGGATGTGAGATCTCGAGATAACAGATCTCCACATCCTGTTGTCTTGTGACTTGATGAACCCTTCCATCGTTGGCACCAAGTATCAAAGACCTCAAGAGTGATCAGTGGAGATTTTGTCATGGTACCGGTTTCCATATCAACCTTTTTGAAATCTGCCATTTGAGCTGGTAAGTGTTTTGTAAAACTAAATAGATTTAAGATGGTGAGATCTTACAATCAAGAGCCTAAAAAGCTCTGATACCAATTGTAGGACTAGTGCTAGGGAGCAATGCAACAGTTTCACAAGGTTGGAGAGAAACAAGAACACTTAACATATCAAATAGGAAACCGGCTAAATGAAACAATAAACAAAAGTAAAGAACACAAACAGAACACAAGTAATTGGTTTTCAAGAATGATATATATTACTCTTAAGCGTTTTACAAAATGTTACAAGGCTTAGTCCTCAGTACTAGTACCTAAGATACTTTATACTACATCCTACAGCTGACCATACTTTGAAGACCAGCTGGAACACTAATCTAGAAAACAAGATCAATGTAAAGTCAAAAGTCGGATCTTTTTGACTAATGACCTATGACAGGTCATAGCTCACATCCTTATCTATTATAAAAAGTATAAAAGTACAACGTCGAAAGTTACAGACTCTAATACCTTAATCTACAATTGACAAAAATATGGACATATCACCAACTTGTATAAGTTGGTGTAAGTTGGTGAGTCCTCAGAGATGGTAGCGAAAGGTAGTTCAGTTTTTGTCAAAAGCATGTAGAAAAGGCATGTCTCCTTTGTCTTTGTAAGAAATCAGTTTCTTGGCTTCGGAAAACTTCGTCTTGAATCTTCGAAAGTCTTCATCTTCAGCTTCGGAAGAAATGGTCTTTTGGGTTCGGAAGATTTGACACTTAATGAATTTCATCGAGTTGTATCAAATTTTCTGAAGTAACTTTCTCTGAACTTCAGTATGCATGCTTAGAGAACTTTGACTAAATTAGCCTCTAAGTATAACTCTTACAGTTTTTATTTACGTATTAAACATATTTTACGAAAAAAGTTAGTACATATATTATTATGATAAAAATAGTTAAATAATATATATTATAGAGTAAATTACACGAGTCATCATTAAGGTTTGTTCAAATTTCATTATTTGATGGCCATTTGACTCACAGATGAAACGTGTTAATATTAGCAAAAATGACGATTTTACCCCTAGAATAAAAAATAAAAAACCCAAAAAAAATATAAAATTACGTAAACACCCTTCTTCAATACAGTTAAATTACCAAAACACACCTAACACATCCTTACACCACTTGGGTCATCTTCTCCGACTAGTGTTTTATTCCGGTGAACTTCACCTGCAACATATTTTTTAACCCATCGCACCTCCGGTGACTTGCCACCACTGTCATTCCACCTTGCCGGTGCAATCAATCGATTGTCACCACTGATCGAGTGTTCATATCAATCGATTGAGATAGCAATCATGTTTCAAACGAAGTAAAAGTCGATACAATCGTCTTTGTGATGGATTTGCAAGTGGAGGATAGCAACTATGTTCTAGCAAGAAACTTTCACGGAGGATTTGTTGCTGGGGGCAAATGGTACGGCGGTGGTGGTTATGAGTTGTTTATGGCGACCAGAAGCTTTAACATTGTCAGAGGAGTTGTTCCTAGAGAAATTGTCGACAAAGGCAGTGGTGACAAGCGGTACGATGATGGTGGCTAAGGGTACGGCGGTGGTGGAGAGTGGTATGATGGTGGTGGCGAATGGTACAATGGTGGTAGCGAGTGGTACGACGGTGGTGGCGAATGGTACGGTGGTGGTAGCGAGTGGTACCACAATGGTGGCGAATGGTACAACAGTGATGGTAATTCAAACCCAAAGGTGTTGTTTAGTATTATTTTTTCTGAGATTTCATTTTGTTTTTTTACCGGAGGGTAAAATGATACTTCTACTATCACTTAATAAAATTATTTAACGGTCGTTTGACCCAGGGACGAAATGTATTATGTTTTTTCAAATCTTATAATTAAACCTGTAAAATTTGAATATCATGGATGAAATGTAAAATTTGAACAAAACTCAAGGATGATACGTGTAATTTACTCTATATTATATTATATATAAAAAATATAATATAAATAAGTATAAAATTAATTATAAAAAATAAAAAATTAATAATTTAATAATAAATGAGTCGAGTTTAAGCTTAAATAATTATCAACGAATCGAACTTAAGCCTTAAAAATAAAATTACAAACGAACCGAGCTCAAGTTTCAGTTTTCTAAAACAAAAATGAGCCCAGCTCAGACTCTCAGCTCAGCACATTTAGGGGCTGTTTGTTTTGGTGCTGACCCGGTTGACTGGGCTGACCCGCTGACTCGGTCAGCGGTCAGCCCGTTTGATTTCGGCTTCGAGCCCGGCTGACCGGGTCTCCAGTGTTGACCCAGACCCCGAAAAAAGAAATGCTGACCGGCTGACCCGCGCGACCACCTTCCCCTGCGCGACTTCCCCTGCCCTTGCGCGACTTCCCCTGCGCGACCACCTCCCCTACCCCTTCGTCGCCCTCCCTCCGCTGACCGGCTGACCGGAGTGTGTGTTTCGGTTGGTCGATCTACGACAGGAAGATGATTTGGGGATGAAGAAGGTGGAGTTTACTGGAATCTAAGAAGAATCCAAAGGGGTTTTGTTCGCAAAGGAAGATGAGTGTGAACAAAAGAGACAAAAGGGTGGCGTGACACCGGTTGGACAAGGAATCATTCTCTTTACCAAAACTGCTTTTTCTTAATATATGTCATCACTTATAGTGGACAAGGAATCATCCTTATGGCATGTTATATATTTGCTTTCCAAATATAAAACTATATCTTACTATTTTTAATATTTAGCTATTTTTATTAATTACACATCTTATTGAGACGGGAACACTATAAACAACGGGGTAATAATGTTATTTTTATCATTCAGCACAATCAGTCAGCCACTAAATCAAACAGTCAAGTTTCAGTCAGATGCAAATTCAGTCAGAACCTCTTACTGGGTCAGCTTCTTACTTAGTCAGATCTTACTCAGTCAGCGCAATCAAACAGTTCATTAACCTATAAATTTAAAAACGTAAATGTCTTCTTCTTAAATCATCCCGTTTGAAAATCTCAAACCCTCACCCCGCCACAAACCAATTGAACTCATCACATTTTTTCCGCTAATAATCTCTCTCTCTCACTCCCTGCAAAACTATCCCCATTTTTTCAAAAATCTCAAACCACCACCTCCACCACCACCTCCACCACCACCTCCACCACCACAACCACCACCGCCGTCACCACCACCACCAATGGAAGCCTCCGCCCTCTTCTCCACCGCATTCCGCCCCCCCTCCCTTCACCTCCGATCACGTCACTTCAAATCTCCACCACACATCTCTCCCACTATCACCACCACTCCCCCACCCCTCCTCCGATCACCACCACTCAACCGATCACCACCCCTCACCACCACCCCCACCGCCACTTCCTCACCACCACCAAACGCCCCCTCTTCACCCCCATCTCCGTCTCATCCCCCACCGCCACCCCCATCACCCACCCCCAAACCCCCCAATCCCAAGGCGCAAAGATCCTCCCACTAGCCCTCTCAATCGCAATCGGATTATCCCTCCGATTCCTCATCCCCAAACCCCTTGAAGTCACCCCACAAGCATGGCAGCTCCTCTCCATCTTCATCTCCACCATCGCCGGACTCGTTCTATCCCCCCCCCGTCGGCGCCTGGGCCTTCATCGGCCTCACCACCACCGTCCTCACCAAAACCCTAACTTTCACCACCGCCTTTGCTGCATTCACCAATGAAGTCATCTGGTTGATCGTCATTTCCTGCTTTTTCGCTCGTGGGTTCGTCAAAACGGGATTAGGGGATCGAATTGGGACCTATTTTGTGAAATGGTTGGGGAAGAGTACTTTGGGGTTGTCTTATGGGCTGGCGTTGAGTGAGGCTCTGATTGCTCCGGCGATGCCCAGCACCGCCGCGAGAGCTGGTGGTGTGTTCTTGCCGATTATTAAGTCGTTGGCGTTGTCCGCTGGGAGTAAACCGAATGATCCCTCGTCGAAAAAGCTTGGGTCGTATCTTGTTCAGTCTCAGTTTCAGGTAGCTTTTTTCAGTTTGAGCATATCTTGCTACACAAATTAATATTAGTAAATCTTATGTCTTAACCAAGTTGATTATATGAAATGATATTTAGAAAATTTATATGTGATGATTGACAGTGTGCTGGGAACTCTAGTGCGCTTTTTCTAACTGCTGCAGCGCAGAACTTGTTGTGTTTGAAACTGGCTGAGGAACTCGGGTTGGTCATTGCAAGTCCATGGATTTCATGGTTCAAGGCTGCTAGTTTACCGGCTTTTGTGTGTCTTCTACTTACTCCATACATTCTGTACAAAATTTATCCACCTGAAACCAAAGATACACCTGATGCACCTGCAATCGCTGAGAAGAGGCTTCAAGCCTTGGGTCCCGTCACAACTAATGAATGGATTATGATCGGCACCATGCTTCTTGCTGTCTCTCTTTGGGTATTCGGGTATGTGATATTTGGTAAACTGCATGGTTTTGTTTTGAAGATAAAAGAGCGAAAAATATTCATGGTGTTGAGGTGGCAATTTCGACTCAATTACTTCTCAATGTGCCAATGGCGAATGGGTTAATAAAAAATGTGTCTCTTCATAAACGGGGCAACTGAAGTAAAAATCACCCAAAGTGTAATTTGAATGCATAAAACCTCCTTAATCATTTCATACAAAAATTGATTGTTACGGTGATCATATTTGATGGACTTATCTATACTATATATAAAGCATATGAGAGGGGTATTTTAAGTTACCAAAAAATTAAGAACACTTACTATATTCAATACATAAGATACAACCACTTTTAAAGGTAAAATAGTATTTATAACATTATTTACACATTACCCCTTATAATTAGTTACACAATAACCTTACACTTACTAATATTTGCATAAAATTTTATATTATCTACCCATACACCCAAAAAACTTAATATGTTTTAAGATTTCAGCTCTATCTTTTAATATATCACATTAAAAAACGTTTTGAGACTACAATTTAACCTGTTTTTATTTTTAAACATTTTGGTGTAATTTTTTTGCTGAAACGATCTGTATTTTGTGAGGTACAATAAGTTAATACGTATATACAAGTCGTCATGCAGAACTCATTTATTTGTTGTTTTAAATTTTAGCTTAGAAAAAAACATAATAAACTTTTGTAAAACTACTATAAGAATAACAAAATATTAAATGCACGTGTCAAATGTAAAATATCGTCCCGCTGCATTGCGCGAGCACCCTTTTAGTTATATATAAAAACGTTTTAGAAAAACATTGTTTTGCTCAACACACAATCCAACATGTCCTTTTTAGACCCATACCTAATTACCCGTTGGGTCCTTTTACCTAGCCCTTCTAACCCACTCATTTTGCCGTCTCTACACGATGGTCAAAATCTTTTATTAGACACTGGAATACGGAACCCACAAAATGAAAAATGGTATAAAGTGTGAACAAGTATAAATATTTAATGTGTTTTATTCTATACACAGGGATGCTATTGGAATACCGAGTGTTGTTACTGCAATGTTAGGGTTATCAATACTACTATTGTTAGGAGTGCTTGAATGGAATGATTGCTTAAGTGAAAAATCAGCATGGGACACTTTGGCTTGGTTTGCCGTACTTGTGGGCATGGCGGATCAGTTGACAAATCTTGGAATCGTAACATGGATGTCTAATTGTGTAGCTAAATTTCTTCAATCTCTCTCTTTGAGTTGGCCCGCTGCATTCGGTGTTCTTCAAGGAGCTTACTTCTTAATCCACTACATGTTTGCTAGTCAAACCGGCCATGTTGTAGCCTTGTACTCGGCTTTTCTTGCTCTGCATTTGGCAGCTGGGGTGCCAGGTGTACTAGCGGCACTCGCTTTAGCTTACAACACAAACTTATTTGGTGCTCAAACTCATTATAGTAGTGGTCAAGCCGCTGTTTACTTTGGAGGTATGCTAGTTCTCTCTTAAATTGATACCAAGTTATACTGGTCAAATCAACTAGTTTTAAAGTAAAGGGAGTAGATTACGAGTTGAAAGCCGCCTGGAGTTTACTTTTATTCATAGATGCAGATAATCTTGTGTTATAAAAGTTAAAATATCACATTAATTACATTAAAAACTTTAATAAGGTCAAAATTTTGTTTGTGGGTCAACCCGATATGGCTTGGCTCGCTTTTACCCGAACCTGTTTTATCACGTTAACTAACTTGCACATAGTGTTGCAAAAATCGCGACTAGCCTCCGATTAGTCGCCGGTTAGTCGCTAATCGGAGGTTAGCCGCTTCGATTTCACCAAATCGGAGGTGCTAGGCGGTAGTCGGTCAAAATCCGTCAAAGCCGGAGCAAATCGTCCTAATCGGTGGTGTTCCGGTGATGATAACCGCCGGATTTTACCATTCCGGCGCCGGATTTGTATATTCCGGCGAGGATGTGCCACCGGAATGACAGAACGGAAGATTTCGGTGATGGAGCGATGGAAGGGAACGGGATGTTCTATTTTAGGGTTAGATTATTTTATTAAGTTTTTGAAATTTTACATTTAACCCCCTCAATATCCACCAATTTACAAATTATCCCCCAAACTTGCAAATTATTTCATAAAAAAGTATAAAATTATATATAAATTTGCAATATTATACATAAAAGTCTGATCCGATTAATTCCGATTAGTCCCGATTAATTCCTATTAATCCCTAGTCCCCACCTTGCCGCCCGACTAGCGCATAGCGATTTTTACAACACTGCTTGCACATCTTGCCAACTCTTCCAAGTAGCGATAACAGTTTGACTTTTGAGGTCAAAGAAAATAAACTTCAATCTGTAAACTGGTGTGAATTTTTTTAGTTCTAATAAAATTAACTCTGCAATACACTAAGCTTAAGACAACTTCCACAAATACAAAATTTGGCATCACAAAGGAAGTAATAGGAAGATCCTTTATTTAAATATATGAGGTAATAGGTTTGACATTGAAAGTCCTTTTGGTGCATTATACTAAGTTTTTCTTTTGTTTTCTTTTTAACAGCTGGTTATGTGGAGCTCCCGGATGTATTTAGAATCGGGTTCATCATGGCTTGTATTAATGCGGTGATCTGGATAGTGGTTGGCGGTGTATGGTGGAAATTTTTGGGCTTGTACTAATTCTCAAGTTCATCAAGTAGATATCTTTCTTTTCTTTTTTTTAAAAGCCCTTCGTTTCACGGTAGGGCTTGAGCATAAAAGATTCAAAGAAAGCCACATAGTTTTTTGACTCTTGAATTTTTGACTCTTGAATTTTTGACCTTTTCAGATCACTCATGATCATCTCATCTGTTGACTTAATTGAGAAGTCAAATCATTGAATTCTTGTTGCGGTGGTGTTTGGGAGTCCTTTTTCTTTTTTCTCCTTTTGACTTATTTGAGGGGTAAAAAGATAAAAATACCCCTCAAATAAGTCAATAAGCTAAAATTTTAACTTATTGGCTTTTTAAAGGGACATTTTTGTCATTTCACTCCTTAAAAAGCTAAAAAGGCCTTTTGAAAAGAAAAGCCAAACACCCCGGCATTCCACATTGTTCTTGGGCCACACATTGTTCCATTTATTCAATCTTTAGTTGCCCTAAAAGCAGGATCATATGGATTACTCATTTATGGTCCTCATTTGTAAGCAGATTACACATTTATGGTCTTCATTTGTAAGTAGTCTTACTTTAAAACATACTCTTGGGCTGTTGGCCATAGGATGAAAAGTGGTGATAAGGTTTCATTGGACAACAAAAGATAAGGCATTGGTAAGAAATGACTAAATCCAGAGCAACATACAACTTTTTATGCAAAGCGTGTAAGTTGTTGTAGCGTTGCTGGTCTGGATTTTGGAAAAACAGGATTTGTTGCTAATGTGTGGCAATCATGCAAAAGTCAACAACAATCGAGGTTCTAAAATTTCATTTCACAATACTTTATTAATTTATTAGGTTACATGTGTGTTACACGGATTAAAATAATAAAAATCTTATTTGAAAACATGAACTTATGAATTTGAGATTGTGAGCTATTAAAACATACTTAGATTTGAGAAGATGGAATTGTGAATTACATAGAAACGGAGATCTTGTTTAATAGTGAGTAATCGTTTGTTAATTGTGCTTGAATTCGTGAATATTAGAATTTTAAAATTGTTTGTTTAAAAAATACAATGTTTAAAGTATTTTAAATTTAATAACGGTTAGCTAGAAACCAAGTTTAATTTTAACAAATTTAACTGTAATTAAAATATTTTTAATGAAACATTAAATATATTTCTAGAAAAAAGTTATTATAACTAACATTATATATATAATTTCTGCAAGTCGGTGTGAACAGTAGGTTTCTTCTTTTTTTTTTTTTTGCTATTTTTAGTTTATCATCAATTTTTTAATACTATTTTTTATTTAGCATAAGTTTTAAGTTTTAAGTTTTAACTCAATACTTTTACATATTTTATAATTTAGCCTTTATATGTTTTTACTTTCCGTTTAGTTCCATATACCTTTCAACTTTTAGAAAATTTACGTTTTATGTTGCGGTTTAAATTTTACGAGTAAACACCACAATGTGCGCGTATGGTTCAACGTGTTTACGACTACCTTTTTTTAGAAAATTTACGTTTTACGTTGCGGTATAAATTTTACGAGTTAACACGCCACAATGTGCGCGTATGGTTCAACGTGTTTACGACTATCTTTTTTCTCATTTAATGGCCCATTTACAATACGAGAGTCTTATATATATATAAATCTTGGAAGTCGGTGTCCACAAGAACCTTTTTGAGGTTTTGAAAGTTACTACCAAACTTTAAGAAATTGCAAAAATGCCCCCGCTCACTTTCAAGAACCTTTTAGAGTTTTTTAAACTTACCACCAATCTTTAAAAAATTGCAAAAAGGCCCCCACTCACTTTTCATATATAGTTTATTACTATTACACCACCTCCAACTACTAGATCCAACACACGAGATATAACAAAATCAGAATTAACAAGAAACGTAGAAAAAAAATGTTAGTTGCGATGATACCAGATTTAGGGTCGTTAAAGTCGTCGATTATGGTGAACGACGACGGCTCAATGGTGTGTTTGGCGTGGGACCGTTGTCCATTAAGGAACTTAGGGTCTTTAATGGCAGGAACGAGTCGTTTTAGGATGGAAAAGTTGGATATAGAAGATACGTTTGGCCGGACAACCGCGGGGAAGGTGGTTGGTCCGGTTGAGCACACTTATACCGTCTTCCAACAAACCGGTCGGTTTGACAGGAAGAAATTGTAAATCCAAAATGTATTAAACCCAGTTTTATAGTGAATTTGAAATCAGAAGTTATTGCCGCTACTTTATATTCATATAATTTAGTTATGCTATAGTTTTTGAGATTAAGTGTTCATATTTTAAACAACTTATATTTAATTATTTTTAGTTCTAATCAACTTTACATTATCCACAGGTTTATATTCTTTTTTACTCTAATTCTTTCTTTAATATTTTGTTTTAGGATTGCTAATAATATTGCCCAGTTAATGAATCCCGTTTGACCGGTCCAACCAGTGAACCAGTAAAATATCCGGTTCGTTGATCGGTCCTTATTTTATACTAATATGGTTACCAGTTACCATGGCGTTCCAAGAAAAACCCGCGGCAACGCGCGAGGTTTAATTCCTAGTTATAGTAAATTGGCATTTATCACTCAAATTTATTAAGAAATTTATGTTTATATATTAATTTATAACTTTTATTACCGTAAGGACATATCCAAATTTTAGTTGAAGTCTATGTAAACATTCTAAAAAATGATATGTGTTTTATAAAAATTTTGATTTATTAGTGTAGATAAAATTTTTATTTAAATGACTATTGCACTGGCCCCACAATGCTAAGCTTTTGGGACATCGGTAACACTACTACGTGCAATAGGCGGCACAACAAGAGGGAAGCAGGCGGGATGATGGTATCGGGAGAACCCCCTCCACCTCTCTATTTTGACTGTTAATTAAAAAAAATAACGCACGTGTGTTAAATTTAAAAGTTAGCAAATTTTCTTGTTATAAATAGCACTTTCAACTAGTTTTTATATGTTACCAATTCTTTTTACTACCTAAGAGCATTCACAACCCGTGCCCTATAATCATGTGAGTGTGTTTGGTATATTATATGGAATGATTTTGAGTGGTTGTGAGTGAAGGAGAGAGAAAATGTTATTGTGGATTGTTATATTTGAAGAATCACTGTACAATCCTTATAAATTTTTTAATATTTTTGAAAGTGGTTGTGAGTGAAGGAGAGAGAAAAGGTAATGAAAAAGGTATAAAAATATATTATTTAATTGAAAGAAGAGAGAAGAAGTAGTGATTTTTAATGTAATTATATGGATAAAGATAAGGAATGGACTGTGAATGTCTAAGTAACATAATTTCAGTTTTCAAACAAAATGAATCCGAAGAATCTTCAAAAAAAAAAAAAAAAAAAAGAATCCGAAGAATCCCATCCGAATTCTTTCCATCTACATTATGCACAATTTAATAATCTGTATTTTTTTTCCACCCTTGCAATTATCATTTGCCGGGGCCCCGTGTGGAAACAATTCTATCTTCAATAGCGACTGAGGTAGAAAATTTAAAATTATGACTACTAGCACTGGTAATGTTACGATAGCGACCCTTCGACAAATTCTCCAAAGAAAGTTTGCAAATGAATATGATGTTTAGTGGGTATTTTTTTTTTCAATTTAATTCTCGTTATTTAATATTTAATCATGATTTTTTTTAGAGTAAATTACCATTTGTATCCTTGTGGTTTGGTGATTTTCACTATTTACATCCCTACAGTTTAAAAATCCTCATATACACCCTAACGTTTCATTTTTGTTCCCATTTGAATCCAAAACACTAACACCGTTAAATTATTCTGTTAACTTTTTATAAAAGGACAAAAATGCCCTTAAAACCCCTAACCCACTACCTTTTTTTTCTCTCTCGCTGGAGTCAACACCTCCATCACCCACCCACCACCCGTCCACCACCCGTCCACCCACCCACCACCCGTCCACCGCCACCGCCACCGCCGCCACCGCCGCCACCGCCACCGCCGCCACCGCCACCTCCACCACCGCCACCTCCGCCGTCAACGCACAAACAAAACGACTCGAACATACCCGATTCTCCGCCAATCCAAGCATCAAAACTACCAACATAAGCACAAATCATACCCGATTCTCCGCCAATCCAAGCTGAACAACACCATCAGGATTACTCCATCGATCATAAGGATCTGCATAAGCCTTATCCAACCCAATGTAATAAGGCGAATCGTTCGCTTTCGCAATCGAATGAACTCTAGCCGACACATGGGGCCTACTGATGGAGCCACGCGACAACAACAAATTGGACCGAGACGCCGACCGAGAGAGCTCCGGCAGGTTCGCCGACGACGGCACCGACGCTGGAGGGTTCGAGGTCTGATCCTCCGGCGGGTTGGGCGGCGAACGGCGTCGTTTGATGTAAAATTGGAGGAAGTAGAACATCGCACAGGGGATGACTGAACCTAGAATCAACCCACCCCTACCTTGTACAATCCCTTGCAGAGGTACGATCAGTCGCATACCTGTTGAGGAAGATTGAGGTTGTTCTCGAGTTTCGTCTTCCATGCCGGAGTTTTGGATTCTCCGGGGGCCTGTTTGGGTCATCTGAGCCACCGGAGTCTCGCCGGCGATGCGGTGGTGGTGTGACTATGTGTGTGGGTAGGTCGGTGATCTTTTAGGGGTTTTAACCTACGGTGATGGTGAGGGGCGGTTACAGTGGTGATGCGTGGTGGTGTTGATGGTGTTGATGGTGGTGGTGATGGAGTGATGAGAGAGATAGAGAGAATGTGTGTGTGTGTGTTATGTTTGAGAAAGAAAGAGAGAGAGAGAGAAAGAGAGTTTGTGGTGGTCAAAGGAGAAGAAAAAGATGACGTGGATGGTCCCATTAAATTGTATCAAGGGTAATTTCGTCATTTTATAAAAAATTAACTGAATTATTTAACGTCGTTAGTAATTTGGATGCAAATGAGAAAAAAAATAAAACGTTAGGGGGTATATAGGGATTTTTAAACTGTAGGGATGCAAATTGTTAAAATCACCAAACCTCAGGTATGCAAATGGTAATTTACTCTTTTTTATTATTATCTAATTTATATTTATTATTAATGAAAAGTTTTAATTAATTTTACGGTAAATTACCATTTGCATCCTTGAGGTTTAGTGATTTTGACCATTTGCATCCCTACAGTTTTAAAATCCTCATATATCCCCTAACGTTTCATTTTTATTCCTATTTAAATCCAAAACACTAACATCGTTAAATTATTATGTTAACTCTCTTGTTAAAATACAAAACTGCCCTTAAAATTAAAAAAAACAAAAAATGTGGGACCCACACCCACCCCCACCCCTCTAATAGTTACACCGACAGTGCTAATAGTTACCACCAGAGAAGATGAAAATACAGAAACGGAAACGGGTCGGGTAAGAAACGTCAACAGAGAATCTTGGAGGTTCAATCATGGTAATCGGAGCAACAGAGTAAGTAGTTTCAGAGTTGTTCGCTTTAAACCCACGACGGTTGCCGGAGGAGTTCCGTTTCAGGCCACTCTACACCAGTTGCGGCGGCACTGCAACCGCTTCACCACCCTCTTCATCTCCTCCAACACCTTCACCTTCTTCTTCACCTCCTCCTTTTCTTCCTCCATCATCTCCGATATCTTCAACAACTCCGATAGCTTCTCCGACTTCTTGACAATAATAATATTATTATTATCATTCTTAATCACATCAGATCTACCATCGATCTTATTCCCCTCATTCTTCACTTTCACCGGAGAATGAACAGTGTGACGGTGGCGATACCCACCTCCGACGCATCGCATCGTGTCAATAATTGCACCGATGAAGACCTCAGATCATAATTTGACACAAAGAACACCTGATTTTACAAAATTTTTCAAGATCAAGACTTGAATGTGAAGAGAGATGATGATGGGGTGAAGTGGTGTTGCAAAGGAGTGAATGCTTGGGAGGTGAAGCATATGTAACAATGGTGGTGAGTATGGTGATGTGTGTCAGATGAAAAGACGATCTTTAGAGGGGTGGGGGTGGGTCCCACGTTTTTTTAATTTTAAGGGCAGTTTAGTTTTTTAACAAGAGAGTTAACAGAATAATCTAACGAAATAGGAACAAAAATAAAACGTTATGGGTATATGAGGATTTTTAAACTGTTGGAATGCAAATGGTCAAAATCACCAAACCTCAAGGATGCAAACGGTAATTTACTCTCAATTTCATTTATTTTTTATTCCCTTATATATTTAAAAACCAAATGAATGAATAGTATGCTAATAGATTTTATGTTTTGACCATAGCTTTGTTGAGAATTTGCAGTTTTGTCCTCTCCACTACCATATATATGTATGTTCTAGAAGTTTTAGAGACAAATCGATGGTGCCGGTGGCGATGGAGGCGGAGGCGGTGGCTGCTCCGGCTGGCCCGTCGTTTTCTCTCTGTCGGTCATCCGTCTTCCTTAAACCATGGTCAAAGAACGGTTTTCCTGAGGGGGGGAGTCGAATCCTGTTGTTGCCGCCGCGGAACACCACTGCCTGCCGCCAGCGAGGCGGCGACTTTTAGTCACCGATCTATGTTGCGTCGGTTGTTTTCGGCTAACCCAAGTCCCCCCCAACCGTATCTTTCTCTTTCGCACACTCGGATCTGACTAGGGTTTGGTGACGATGGTCTTTGGCGGTGGCGTTAGGCACGATTGAGTCTTTGAGTTTCCTTCTTCCTCCGTTTGGTTAATTTTCCTTCTTTGGTGGCACAATTGTTGCCTTGACACCGCTGGTAATCTCCGGCCCGCCTTTGGTGGCGTCTGCATGGCGGGGATGTTGGGTGTTTACCTAATGATAGTGAGGTTGCTTTGACGTGGTCGTTGGTCTCCGACCCGCCGGTGGTTGCTTTTTCAAGCTGTAGAGCTAATGAATTTGAGCTCTTACTCGTTTTATTGAATAAGTTACTTGTTTTAAAATTAATAAATATTATTTGTATCAATTAATATATGGATGAATAAATTATGAGATATGCCTTGTTTGTCGCAAGGTGCGTTTGGACTCCTTTGAAAAGCATGTTGTACATTGCATGGAGCTCTTAGGGTTCAAGTACAGACATGATTTGGTTAGGGATATTCTTTTTGATATATTTAGGCGTGCTAGGATATCTATTAAGAAAGAAACAGTTGTGATTTTCTCAATCGACCTGTTGGAAGCAAGATTAACGCTCACACCAGTTAACATTTTGGTCAATGGATGGATAGAGAAAACCATGTATGTGAATCTAACATGAGTTTTTCCTCTTGTGGGCTTGGTAAGTAGTTTTTTCATGATTGGTCAAGCTATGTTAAAACGTCATACAAAGTGAACAAATACGAGGAAACATGTGTTGACTACCAACACATGTTTATACCTTTATATTTGATACTTTTGGTTTTCTTGCACCTAATAGAACTAGTTGGTCAACTTCAACGGTTCATCCATTGTAAGGTTCATGCATAGTAATATTATGACCTTAAGATCTATGAGTATACTTTTTAAAAGACTTAATTTTGCTATGTAAAAAGACTAGCGATAAGTTTGTTGCCCAGTGTAATAGACTAATTAAGCTTAACATTGAATAATGAGAGATGAGTATAAAATGAATTGAAAGATGGGCTGAAAGATATAGGAGCTTTGTCATGCTAAAATGGTGGGGAATGATGAAAAACCAAATATGGGTTTAACACATCACCTTAAATTATTAAGTTTTATTCTCGATAGTAAGTAGATGCGTAAAAGGGTATTAAACGTGACCTGAGTTTACCAATAATTTTTAGTCTAACTATTAAGGTGAGGTAACCACGATATGTAAATAAAAAAATGTCATGAGATCAAGTCTCACTCTGAGCAAAATAATTAGATTTGAGTCAGGGGGTTTTCTCAGCAATGAGCTTCCTCCTAAGGGGGTTGGGGTGTGCGGTCCCGTCCGGAAAACAGATAGGTGGGCCCAATTAAGATAACACATATACACTGAACCAGGGTCGTACATTTGCCGTTAAAAAAAGTGACCTGAGTTGGCTGGTTGAATTATACAAGAAATTAAAATTTATATTGGTAATTGAAAATCATAAGCAAATAGGATTTTAATAATCCATACTATTAATTTGTCTGATAATAATTTCAACTTTTACTTTTGTTATCAACAACAGTTTTATAAACATAATCTATACTATATAATAAAAGAGTAACTAGGATGCCACATGACACTCTCATGTTACTCCTCAGAAAATATTTACCGCCTAAATTAATATATTATTTTAGTCAAGTTTTTTTATTTAAGAAACTCAATTAATAGTAATAATTCATTTTGTTTTAAATTTAATTTTTATATTATCAACTTAATTGTGTAATCATATCGTTTTGAACTATACAGTGTGATTTTAAGATAACTGGTTTTAATTTTACATTGGTCAATTATATATTATATTACTCAAAAAAGTATTTGAGTATTTATAATTTATAAATGTAACTTTTAATTTTCATTGTTATAATAGTACGTAATTTAATCATATGAAATATTTATATATTTATGAATTATGTTGTTTTTATATTTTCAACCCGTGTATTACACGGGTTTGCTAAAACTAGTTATTAAATACTTACGCTTGATTTGCACTTGATTTAGTTCACCATAATGATTATAACTGAAATGAAAAAAAAAACATATAAGCTAAATCAAGCACGTGTCAAACTTACAATTCCTTTTAGGTTTTATAGATTAAATACCATTTTATTACAACTCAACTCAAATGATTAATACATATAATAAATGATGAAAAATATATGTCATGATAAATATATATTAGACACAAGCTAACTTATTTAACACAATAACAAAATATCATTGTCTTTTAAAACAGTAAAAGAGCACGTGTCAAACTTACTATTCCTTTGAGGTTTTATATATTAAATACCATTTTATTATAACCCTACTCAAATTATAAATCCAAAACTAAAATTAAAAATTATATCAAATACATAACTTTTAAAATACTGTACAAAATTTTGTATTTCCCTTTTTTTTTACTAAAAACAATGTTTTAGTATTGTAACCTTCCCCTACTCATTACATTTCAAACTTCTCATAAATGTAACACTCTCATATTGTAAATACAAGTTGGTTTAAAAAACCAACATAAGTTAAATTCTAGCTAGTTTCGTTTTTAAGTTGGTTTTTCCCCTCAAAATTAATAATATTCTACTGATCCACAATTAAAAGGTATAACACAAGTTCCTTCTCAAAACTGAAAATAAAAACATTAATATATACTATTGCTTAGGGTATTATTAAAAAAAGTTAATTTTATATTTTTAACCCAAAAATTTTCATCTTTTTCAATTTAACCTTACAACATTTTTACTTTCAACTTTAGTCCTATACTTTCTATTTTTAAAAATTTCCGTTCACCTCTCGTTCTAAATTTGACAAGTTAACACGACGCAGACATGCAAGTGTGGTTTAACATTTTCACATTTCGCTTTACGTTTGTTTCTAAATTTTGTGAGCTAACACGTCGCACCGTGCATGTGTGGTTTAATGTTAAAACACCTATCTTTTCCCGTTTGATAGGTTCGTCGCAACACACGGTTCCTAGATGAACTAGTTGTAATTCCATATGTTTTATGTTTCAATTTAATTTTTTCACATTAACACAATCTACAGTGTTTTGACATTGATGTTATTTAGCACAGTTTTACTTCCCGTTACAATGCGGTGGGCTTAATTCTAGTTACATAATAAGAGCCTACTATATCCACCCACACCACCCAATCTAATCCAAAACAGTCATTTATAAACATGCAAAACGCTTGTTTGCATATTACACGGTTGTTTGAGATAAAGTGAAACAGCTGTTTGTAGGTTATGTTAAATATTCTCATAACTCCCTTGAACTTTAAACTGTCGTTCGAGTCCATCGTAAAACGCTTGTTTGAGTTTTGGGAGTGGCATATTTAAGTTCAAGGGTGGTGGGCATAATAGACCTTATAATAAATTGTACATCATTCGAGAGTATCGTACGTGTATATAATCATTATGCTTTAAAGTACATACGATCCGATGCAATGATCAACAGATATTTATATCATATTACAGACTTTAATATTCGGAATATAAATCCATATTTGACCACGTAAATTCATCATTATCAACCGGAGCCATGATGAACGTATTGTTGACAGCGTCTAAATCTTCAAAAATTGGATCATTCCAAAAGTTCCCATAGTCATATTCATCACAGTATGTTTGTACTGAATCGCCACTCGAGATCAAACTATCCGAGGCCATCAACATGGAGGATGTTAACTCAACACTTGAAGAACATGATGGTCGTGGTGGTGTTGAGGATGTTGACACACATGGATACTCATGTGTGTTAGCAGATGATAGTTCTGAAGACGATGACGATGATGATGATGATGCCCCGAAAGTTTTAACAACATCATGGTCTCTAACATCTGAACTTTCCAGTGAATTATTCATAAAGTTGGTCTGGTTTTTGGTTTCATGACACATATTTTTCGGGTCATTTTGATCGTTTTTAGCTCGTTTTTTCAAATGGGTATGCCAGTAGTTTTTTATTTCGTTGTCGCTTCGTCCTGGTAACTCAGCTGCAATTTTTGCCCATCTACATATAAACACCAAGTTTAGTCTTAGATATATGAAACTTGAAAGTATATAAAATTTCTTTAAAATAAGCTAATGATGCATGTATCATACTTGTTGCCAATCTTCTTATGTATTTCCATAATCAAATCTTCTTCTTGCTTGGTAAAATTCCCATGTTTAATATTTGGACGAAGATAATTCATCCATCGCAACCTACAACTCTTTCCACATCTTGACACACCTGATCAAGATAAACAAAAGAAAATTTTCATGATAAGCATATATCTTCAAAAAGACTGTTCTTATCAGTTGTTTGGGACTGTTTACATTAGCTGTAAAAAATCCCAAACAATTCTAAGACAATAATAAAACCAGATGCTTACCAGCAAACCTAGGAATTTCACGCCAGTTCCAATGGCCATATCTCTCGATATATGCTCTCAACTTATCGTCTTCCTCTTTGCTCCATGGGCCTTTTCGCAACCCGTTCTTATCAACATATGGTGTTCTAGTCATCTCTCTCTAGATTTATCTGAAAATAATAATATATGAAGTTTAGACTATATATAGAGTGATGGATCACTTTGGTCTCCTAAGTGAACTCTTATAATGCTACAAAGATCCTCAGTTAGTCTTAGTCAAAAAGAAACAATGCAAGTGGCTGACCAGGAAACTATGGACTTATCGTAAGGAACATCCCATGAAACTTCCAGTTTTCTTTTGTTTTTTTACCTTTTATTTGTATAACATTTTTACCCGTAGAAACTCATGTGAATTATTTTATTTTAAACTACCATCATTATCAATTTATCATTACACATAAAGGAATACAAGGTTGACGTGTGACTGGACTCGCATCATGATGAATGTTTTACATCACTAGTCCAATATGTTAGATAACCGTCGGTGAAGGTGGTTTATCAACACTAATATGTCGGTGATGCTATATTGAAAGGTAATATGATTTTCGACATATTGCCGAAGAATTTTACTGATGATCTCTGACAAGAAATTTCAGGTCGAACTTACCGATATGGGCGAAGCTTCTATGAGGCCGGGGGGCCCCGCCCCTCCTCTTTTTTCCGCCGGTAATATTAATTTTCGACTTGATAGCGTAAATTTCTTATCCGATAGTGATTTTTTTTTAATAAATATAGAGTTTGTCCCCCTTGAAATAGTTTAGTTTTGCCCCCGCCCTCTATAAAATGTTTTTCAAACTTCACTACTACTTACCGATAGATTACCGAGGAGCTATTTACCGACGATTTTTTCATAGGCATACTGGGCCAGTATGCTTATGAAGAAATCGTTGGTAAATAGCTCCTCGGTAATCTATCGGTAAGTAGTAGTGGGCTTGAAACACACTTTATAGGGGGCGGGGGCGAAAGTAAACTATTTCAAGGTAATCTTTCAAATCATTTCTATAAAAAAGAATAATAATAAATATATTGAATTTCTTGTGAATAAAAAACAACCGGTATCAGTGGTGGAGCTTGAACATTTTCCTAAGGGAGCAGAGGCAAAATTAAATTTTTAAGGGGAGCGAACTTGATATTTATATAAAAATTTACACTACCTGACCAAAAATTTACACTATCGGACTAAAATTTAACACTACCGACGAAAAAAAGAGGGGGGCGGCGATCTCCGGCCCTTACTATCCTACGGCCAGTTACCAGTATTAAGCCTCCTGCGTTGCGAAGACGGGTAGGCGTAAAACCATGCCAAGCAACAAAAATGTCACACCACCTTTTAGCGACCATCAATACTGAAAAAACTCGTATTAAAAAAACAAACGGAAAATAGACATAAAAACATTAAATAACGAACGTGAAACCTAAAACATTGAAAACAATAATTACAGGGCCGTTGAACTGAAAATAAATATGTGTAAGAATTGAACCACGTACCCACGTTACGATACGTTAACTTTTAAAATTTAGACCAAAATGAAAATTTTATAAAATATGAAAAATATAGGGGCTTAAAGTTGATAGTTTATATGGGTTAATAGGTAAAGGATGTAAAAGTTTTGAGTTTAAAATAACTAATTAAAAAAGATATATATAACTTAGGGAGAGGATATGCTACAAAGGCTATATTTACTAAAAAGGGTGAGAAGTAATTCTGGCAATTGGATCAACTCATTAAAATAGATCAATGGTTAAAAAAAAAGCGGTGGCAAACTTGTAAATAAGTGGAAAACTGCTAACAGGTGGAGGGGTAAAAAGGTAAATTGAGACAAGAAGCCATCACTACCCCTTCCATCATCGTCGTTTCAATTCCATAACGTACAGACGAAATCCATCTCCGATGAAAACCCAACCGTAACCATGGATTCTGATCAACAAGCATTACCGACGAAAACCTCTTCACCGTCCATTGAACGTTCGGCAACCTCAAAAACAACAAGCATTAACTCAGAAACACTTCGCATAACTCCAATCGAAGAACAAGCACCAACTGGTAAAACCTAATCAAGCATTATTGTGTCAAATATAACTGTGCATTTTCTCATAATTGGGGTTCAACTAAGCATGATTGTGTAAAATCTATATATTTGCTTGGTATATGTGAATGAAAACTGCTAATGTGTCTTTAGGGAGGCTATTGTGTCATGGTTGGGGGGTTCATTGTGTCATGATTGAGGGGTTCAAACGAGCAAGATTGTATCAAATCTATCTTTATGCTTGGTACGTATGAATGAAAACTACTAATGTGTCTTTGGGGAGGCTCATTGTGTCATTGTTGGGGGGTTTATTGTGTCATGGTTGGGGGGGTTCAACCGAGCAAGATTATGTCAAATCTATCTTTGTACTTGGCACGTGTGAATGAAAACTGCTAATGTATCTTTGGGAAGGCTCATTGTGTTATTGTTGGGGGGTTCATTGTGTCATGATTGGGGGGGGGGGGGGTTCAACCGAGCATGATTGTGTCAAATCTATCTTTGTGTTTGGTGTGTGTGAATGAAAACTGCTAATAATGTGTCTTTGGGAAGGCTCATTGTGTTATTATTGGGGGGTTCATTGTGTCATGGCTAGGGGTTCAACCGAGCAAGATTGTGTCAAATCTATCTTTGTGCTTGGTACGTGTGAATGAAAACTGCTAATGTGTCTTTCGGAAGGCTCATTGTGTCATTGTTGGGGGTTTCATTGTGTCATGATTGGGGGGGTTCAACCGAGCATGATTGTGTCAAATCTATCTTTGTGTTTGGTGCGTGTGAATGAAAACGGCTAATAATGTGGCTTTGGGAAAGCTCATCGTGTCATTGTTGGGGGGGTTCATTGTGTCATGGTTGGGGGGTTCAACCGAGCATGATTGTGTCAAAATCCATCTTGTGCTTGGTACGTGTGAATGAAAACTACTATTGTGTCTTTGGGGAGGCTTATTGTGTCATGGTTTAGGGATTCTTTGTGTCATGGTTGAGGGTTCATTGTGTAATGATTGGGGGGTCCAACCGAGCATGATTGTGTTAAAATCTATCTTTGTGCTTGGTACGTGTGAATGAAAACTGCTATTGTGTCTTTGGGGAGGCTCATTGTGTCATGGTTTGGGGATTCATTGTGTCATGATTAGGGGGGGTTTCAACCGCACATGATTGTGTCAAAATCTATCTTTGTGCTTGGTACGTGTGATTGAAAACTGCTAATGTGTCTCTAGGGAGGCTCATTGTGTCATGGTTGGTGGTTCATTGTGTCATGATTGGAGGGTTTAACCGTGCATGATTGTGTCAAATCTATCAGTGTGCTTGGGAGGTGTGAATGAATATACTGCTAATATGTTTTCGGAGAGGTTCATTGTGTCATGGTTGGTGGGTTCAACTAAGCATTATTGTGTCAATATAAGTATGTGCCTGTCATAATGTGAATGATTATGTCAAATTAAGAAGGTTCTTTGTGTCATGATTTAGATGTTCAACTAAGCTTTATTGTGTCAAATACTATCATGTAATCTAAGTTCTTGAATAAAACAATATTACAGGTCCAAGATGTAAAAGAAAAAGTGAAAGAATAGCAAATAAGTATTTCACTAAGTACAAAAATGACAAGTTAAACCCCTTAATCATTGATAGTCCTGAAGATGATTCTGAAAGTTAGTGCCTACCACAATTCTTCTATTATAACTTATTTTCTTTACTATTAGTTATATGATATGTTGTATCATTCATTGTTTTGTAGATGAGACTGATGTGCAAGATAGCATGTTGCTAAAAGATTTTGTGGTAAATATATAGGACAAAAAACAATCTGACAGAGAAAAAGCGTTAAGCAAGTTAGACTAAAAAACAAACAAAAGAAAATCTACAACTGATCCTGTAAGAAAAGATAAACGAATCAAGGTTGCTAAAGACACAACACAAGCGAGGTTTTATCCGTACAATGGTAAAAAAGTAAACCTGAGATGTTCACTCAACAACCTCATCAGTTTTCTGGGACAATTAACAAAAAAACAGAAAAAGGTTGTAAAGCAATGGGGTTTGGATCAGCTATGCTCTTAAACTTACACACCATTCCAACATCTTTTGGATATTGGCTTTTAAAAAACTACGATGCCAAAACATGTATATTCAACAATGGCACTCGTCAATTTCAAGTAACACCGGTTTTAATACATGAAGTATTTTGGATTACCTATTGGTGGCGTCAAAGTGGATGAAAAAGCTAAGCCAAATGCTAATGAGCCAGTGGTTAAAGAGTGGAGACGTCAATTTGGTGAATCAGTGAGGATCTTTATCACGAATTTTGTTGAGCATGTAACTGAAAGAAAAAATGACACAAGTAGAACTTTCCAACTAAACTTTTTGGTTATTTTTTTCACTGTGATGGGGGAGGCAATGAAAAGCAACACAGTGAACCAAAGATTTTTGACATCATTAACAAAAGAAACCCAAATTAAGGACGTTGACTGGTGTGAGTACATCTTCAGCTGCTTGAATAAGCAAAAAGAAATATGGGAGGCTGATGAAGAAGACTTATTCTGTGGTCCTCTTCTATTACTTGCGGTAAGAGTATATTGTCCCTTAAATTAATATTACACAATGGAATATGGCATAATGGTATATGACACAATTACTGTTATTATTAATTGTAGATTTTATATGCTTATGAAATTGAGAATGTGAAAGAGTTGAAGGGTACATCTTTAATAAGCCTGGATGTGTTTGATTATCCAATGTTTATGGATATTGAAACAAAATTTGACTTTGACAAAGACACAATGCCTGTGAAAGACACAATGCCTGGGAAAGATACAATGGCAGTGAAAAAGAAAACTCAAAGGAAGTTGAAGTTAAAAAAGGACATAACTATGAAAGAGATAATGACAGTGAAGGAGAAACCTAGCCTGAAAATCAAAATCAAGAAAAACAAGGATAAGGAAGTTGGAACCCTTCAAAATAAAACTATGTATTTAAATATGACACAATGATCATGGGTATCATTGTGTCAAATCCTACTGTGTTATTCTATTTAAACATTGTGTCATAATAACTTATATTAATTTTGTTTTCATTAGGAATGGAAGAAGTAAGGGTAGATAACTGCTTATCAAATTTACAATCAATGTATGATGATGGACAAAATCTTGATGATGTGCTGGCTAAAACAGAAGAGGTATGAAGTTTAATTATTATAATACGCTTTCAATAATTTCCTTGAAAGATCATCAACAGTTATGTTTATACAATAGGAAAGGGTAAAAGCTATTGAAAATGAACTGGAGATGTTTGATGAGCATGCAATAAGGGTAATGTCATTCTTAGAGAAATCAATCAAAGATTTCCCTGGAAGCATACTATTCAAGAAAAAAAAAAAGAGTGGGATTGTTTGGTTAACACATATAAAAACACATCATTAAAAATCAAGAAATGATTGCAACGGTTGCAAAAAAGAATGCGGATAAAGCATAATCAAAGGATGACACAATGGGAGCTGAAGAGGTAGGAGCTGGAGAGGTAGTTGTTGTAAAACAAAATGAGAAATCTATGGAGAAAGTTGTTGAAGATGTAAGTGAAGTAAAAGGAAAAAATGATAATGACACAATGGTAATGGATGACACAATGATAATAGATGACACAATGGGAGATGGAGAGATAGGAGCTGTAGAGACAGGAGCTGTTGTAGAATAGAATGAAGAAAGAAAACAAAATGAGAAATTTGATGAGAAAGTTGTTGCAGATGTAAGTGAATGGGAAGAAAAAAAATTGAATGACACTGTGGTAATGGATGACACAATGATAGTGAATGACATAATGGGAGCTGGAGAAAGAGGAGCTGGAGAGATAGGATCTGTTGTGGAACAAAATGAAGAAGGAAAACATAATGAGAAATCTGAGGATACAGTTGTTGCAAAAGTAAGTGATAAGAAAGGAAAAAATGTGAATGACACAATGGTAAAGGATGACACAATGCAAACCGAAGAACAAACAACCATTGACATATTAAGAATTGTTACAAATTTGAATACAGAGATTAGAAACAATGAGAGTGACACATTGGGAATTGCAGATGACACAGTGAATGAAGTTGTGCCAACATTTGAAAATGTCACAAAAAAAACAGAATCAAGTGCTATTCTTTACAATGACTTTGATCTACCAAGCTTTGATTTAATAGATAAACTGACTCCAATACAAGAAGATGAAAATGTAGATAATGTTAACAAAGAATGCGAGGTGGCAAACAAAACTGATGATGTTAACAAAAAGTTGGATGATGACTTTTATAGACCAAACTTTTGTTTATTGACTCCAACACAAGAAGACGATAATCTTGATGCTGTTAGTAAGAAGGTAGATGTGGTAAAGGAAAATGATGATGTTAGTAAAGAGTTGGAAGTGCCAAACAAGGAGTTGGAGGATGCTACTGTGCATCTTGATGGAAAAGACACAATGGTTCAAATTGAAAAAGACACAATAAAAAAGCTGAATGATATGGATGTCGATCTGATTAACAAGGGAGATACAGTCAAAGAAGACATAATCATCTTTCAAGGGTACTAGAAAATGCAGATTCTTTTAAAACTCCTGATTCAAAAATGGTGCTTGATGTTGATCCTATTTCACATGCACCACCAATTACATGTCCAAAACAAGATGACTTAAACATCAAAAAGAGACCAGAAAGAAAAAAGATTCCAACAGAAGCTTTATGCTCACCATTCATACAATGACAAGTTGTAATGGCCAAAAGAAGAACGGTTTTAGAAAATAACACATCAAGTTGTCTATTTGCAGGAAATGAAAAACCATGGTAAAATAACTTCTATGAATAAATTTAAATTTTAATTAGTCTACTAACTTTTCTTTTTGTTTTTTTGCAGGGATCTTTTATTTGTATCTAAAGATTACATGATGGTGCCAAGGGTGGAATTAGAGAGTCTAAGCCCAGAAATTGATGTTCATATTGATGTTATTGCTATATGGGCACATATATTGAATGTTGAAGAAAAGAAGAAGGCAAGAGAGTCTTATTACAGGCTGTTTTGCAATCCTCAAATGATTGTAAGTAAACTAAATGACACAATGATATTATTACACAGTATATATGACACATAAACACCATGACACAATGATATCATTGTGTCATAAGTCTTATTTTATCTTATATTGTTTGATTTACAGAACGCTAATACTTACATGAGAGATTATGAGGTTGTTCTTAACGACTTCACATAAAACATTAACAACCTTTTAAAAAATGAGAAGTTGGTGAAAGATTTAAAGAAGTTTGATATGGTGATGCTACCAATCCTTCAAATGGGTCATTATTACCTGATTTGTTTCAATCTAAAAGTCACAAGGACAATCTTGATTAACAATAGTGCATCTGGTGAATATGAAGCAAAGTACCTTGGTCTACCCGAGAAAGCAGTAAGTACTTGAAACCCATATAATTAATATAGCACAACGTATACTTTTTAAATATAACAAAATGTTGAATTTTTTCCCCAGAGAGATGTTTTTACAGATTACCTTGCAAGTATTTCACATAGAAAAGTAAAAAAAATGAAGGAAACATCCATTGAACGATTAAAATGACATGGAGAACATCAAAAATGGAATTGATTGTGGAGTATTTCTCATGCGACATATGGAGATGTACCTGGGAGAAGATGTGAAGGTCTGGGATTATGGATTCACTGATGAAAAAGATAATAAGCAGGCGGCGGAATTGGAAGACTTGCGCAGAAAGTATGCTGCAAAAACTCTATTGCATGACATAAATCAAGCAAAGAATTTGGTAATACAAGATGTGAAGAAGTACATGGAGTTACCTGGTCCTAAAAAAATCAGCCTCCAAAAAACATCAAAAGATAGAATCTTTAAAAGGCTGACATTTGGAATGGAATAGTTCAAAACAATGGTTGTTTGAAACAATGGTAGTTTGAAACAATGGTAGTTTGACACAATGGTAGTTTGACACAATTGTGGTTTGACATAACGGTAATTTGACACAATAGTAATTTGAAACAATAGTATTTTTGTATTTTGGCATGTTGTTATATTTTGCTATGTGTTGGCATGTTTGAAACAATGGTAGTTTGACATAAATCAAGCAAATAATTTGGTAATACAAGATGTGAAGAAGTACATGGTAGTTTGGTAACTTGTTTTTATCGTCAAAATCAAACGTTGTTATACTTTGCTATGTGTTGGCATGTTGATATTTTGCTATGTGTTGGCATATTTCAAAACAATGGTAGTTTGAAACAATGGTAGTTTGACACAATGGTAGTTTGACACAATGGTGGTTTGACATAATGGTAATTTGACACAATGGTAATTTGAAACAATAGTATTTGGTATTTTGGCATGTTATTATATTTTTCTATGTGTTGGCATGTTGATATTTGTTGCTATATGTTTCTTTACATTACACAATAGTATCTTGGTAACTTGTTTTTATTGTCAAACTCAAACGTAAACAAAACTCTTCAAATATGACACAATGAGTCTTATGACACAATAAATTTAATAACACAATGAATTTAATGACACAATGAATATAGGACACAATTAATTTTATGACAGAATGAATCCTATGAAAAAATGAATCTTATCACACAATCACTATTCTTAAATTGGCATAGAATCAACTGTTGAGCTGCTTGAAGCTTGTTTATCCTTAATACTTTAAAGATATAAACTATAATTGCGTATAATGTGACCAGGTTGTTTGCAAAACCATAATTTCTCAACCTTTTTCCTGCTTGTTCGATGGCTAACTCACGAGCTGACTTCATTCTTTTCGGCCTACCTTTTGTTTTTTGCTTAACAGGTACACTGAATTTTGCTTCATTTCGTTCGCTCCCTCCGGTTAACTCTGCAAACCTATCTCTCCTGCTTGAAGGTGGGGTGACCATTTGAACTTCATCAGCCTTAGACTTGTAACTATTCAAATAATCAAGATAAAAACACAACTCATCTTTGTTCATAACCAATTGATCAACGATGTAATAATTGGCACTCCTAATATCACGAACGACAGCTTCTATAAAATGCCAGTTGTTGTCACAACCCAAAAGTATAAAATCAGATCTGAGAGAAGTATTTGACACAGCTTCCCTTGTCCAACGCTTAATAACATACTTTTTGGATACTCTCTAATATCACAAAGCCGAAGAACATAGAAAATATGACTACATATCAACCCAAATTGTTCAAACCTATTGCAACTGCATGATATGGTCAAATCTTCCTTTCGAAACATAATCTACAACAAAATACACAAAATACACAATTACATTTAACGTGACACAATGAACCTCAACATGTGACATAATGAACTTCAAAACATGACACAATGAACCCCAAAACATGACATAATGAACCCCAAAACGTGACACAATGATAAAGTTAAACACACATCAAGTAAAATATTACACAATATATAAACAAGAACAAAGAAATTGATACCTTAAAGTAATCAGTGCATGGTTGCCTGAAATCTTTGATTTTAAACTTTGCAAAATCATCAACTGTTTCAATGCTCACAGATGCACAACTATTGATTGCATTATTTATCTCCGACTGCTGATCCAAAAAAATAGTTCTCGTAAAAATCTGTGCTGCTTGTTTTTCAAGAGCAAATGAACTACACAGCTCCATATTAGCAAATCGAGTGTCATGATCATTCTTCCTATGCTCATACCTCTGAGCCTCCATAGCAGATTCGAAATGACTATTAAACTCCAATAAAGTTGATATTGGGTTGCAAAACCGATTAAAAAAGTAGTTTTCACTCTCACATCTTGATGTTGTACGCATAAGCCTAGAAAAATTCTCATTTTAATAACATGCAGGAATCCAATCTCCTCTAATATTAAAAATTCACACAACCATGGATGAGTAGTTAAACCAAACTCAGATAGAATTACATCCCATTCTTTTTCAAATTCAGTAGGGGTAATAGATTCTGCCCATACAATAGCAGCCAATCTTTCTTTAAAATCTGTAGTGTTAGACAAAACTGGTCCCACCTACAAATATGAGCCAAAACAATATCATATTATATAAAAACACAATGACTGTAAAAGGAATATCAGAATGACTGTAAATATGAGCCAAAACAATATCATATTATATAAAAACACAATGACTGTAAAAGAATATCAGAATATAAAATGACACAATGAGTAAAAAGAAAAAAAGACACAATGAGTAAAAAGAAAAATGACATAATGAGTAGAAAGAAAAAAATACACAATGAGTAAAATAGAAAAAAGACACAATGAGTAAAATAGAAAAAAGACACAATGAGTAAACTCTTGATACCTTAGAAGTCACTTTGTCTCATATATGTCACATACATAACCTGCCGGGAAGTTGGTAAAACATCTAGTTAGCCCTCTTCATTGCAGGATCTTGATCACTAAAAATAACTTTAGGTGGATTACCAAAAGCTTTGACATAGTTACGCAATAACCACCTATATGAATCTACAGTTTCAGATCCAAAAGGGCAGCACCAAGAGTAACATTTCTGTTGTGGTTATCTATACCAGTGAAAGGTATAAAAACCATATCATACCTATCATATATAACACAATTACTGTAATTAGACACAATGTAAGTAATAACACAATGGAAAAACGACACAATGAAAATATGACACAATGAAAAGATTAGAATAATACTTGTTAGATCTATAAGTAGCATCAAATCCAACAACATCACCAAAGATCAAGTAATTATTCTTCATAACATCATCAACCCAAAATAAATCACCTAATGTTTCATCTTCTTTAACAATATATTCACAAGTAAAATTCGTCAAGTGATCATTTTTCTTCATAAGAATTTGAACAAGCATATCATCATCATATTCACTAATATATTTATTTAAATCCCTCTTATAATTCTTAAAATTATTTTTTGAAAGGATCTCAGCATCTAGTTTGATCAATTAGATTGGATTTGCAGTAGAATTAGTACATGAATTAACAAATTCAAAGCAAGAACACAAGAGATTTATCAATGAAACAGTACGGTTATAGAATAAGAGAGAATTTCTGCTAAAAGATATATTTCATTCAATATATGCTTCGGCAACATTACAATTAGGTCATCTTTCCTTTTATAGGGAAAGATGACGTCAGCTGATGTCACTTGACAGTGACATCTAACTGTTATTTAACAAACTACTGAAAGTTAACACAACTACTGAAGATGTCAAACAGCTGACATCTTCTTACAAAAGACAAGTGTAAACTATCTCTACAACTACTGATTAAGAAACTACTGAAACTACAACAACTGAAGAACATGCTCTTCAGTTGTTTTACAAGTACTGAAATAGAAATAAAACTACTGAAAAGAAAAGACTAGAAGGAAACCATCACAACAAAGCACAACAACTGAAGAATAATTCTTCAGCTGTTGTGACAAACTCTGAAGGCTTCAGTACTTGGACTTCAGACTTGAACTTCAGTTGTTGTCATCAGCTGATGTCTTAAGTTGTCATCAGTTGATGTCTTCAGTCTTTGTCTTCAGTCTTTGTACTTCAGCTGATGGTCTTCAGTACTTTAGACTTCAGCTGATGAAGTCTTCAGTACTTTAGTCTTCAGCTGATGATCTTCAGTACTTC
Source organism: Flaveria linearis (assembly GCA_024085815.1). Classification (NCBI taxonomy): domain Eukaryota; kingdom Viridiplantae; phylum Streptophyta; class Magnoliopsida; order Asterales; family Asteraceae; genus Flaveria; species Flaveria linearis. The sequence goes on along the minus strand of CM044004.1, from coordinate 71,012,935 downwards.
AGTCTTCAGCTGATGAAGTCTTCAGTCTTTGTCAAACAGCTGATGAGGCCTTCAGCAGTTATTGTGATGTCTTGTGGGACTTAAAGGTTTTTCTGATCTAGCTTATTGGTTCTTTTGGTCCAACAAACTCCCCCTGAACCAATGCAGCCAAAACCTTTAAGCTTATTGAATGTCCCACTTATTAAGGCAGAATGATTGGTCTTTTTCTTCTGGATCAGCTCAGAATGACCCATATCAGCATAGGCCTGGGAAGAGGTTTCAAAGAGTATGATTATTAAAGGATGGATAGGAACTCTGTCTTGGGGAACTGGACACAGAGCTGTTGCACCCATCCATGAAGCCTACTTCCCAACTATGATCCTATAGGACTCTCTTGTGTAGGCTTCAAGGAAGATTACTTGTTCCTCCATGGTGAGCTCTTCTGCTTCTCCCTCAAAGAATCCTTCAGGCCCATAGAACTCAGAGAGGAATTTGACTTGTTTACCATTCTTGAGCTCCACTGTTGTGATCTCTCTATATGCAAACTCATCAGGGTGATTACCCTCTAGTAGTAAGTGGAGCTCATCCTTCCTGATTTCCTCAAGCCTCTTATACACCAGCCCTGTTTTCACCATTCTATTTTCCAACATCTTTTATGGGGGCATATTAGATGTATAGGCCTTCTTGAAATCTTTAAGGATCTCCCAGGGTGATACTACAATGGCAAGTGTGATCACTGCATTTAAGATCTTTTTCACTTGCCCATTGTATCTCTGAGGAATGTTTCTCTTTTGGATCCTATGAGACACCCTAGGATCAAGCCAAATCCTCACACTCTCTTTCTGATATTAGAATGTATGCTTGAGAGTGTATAACCTATGAGCTTGCTTCCTCATGCTTATGATTGATGAGGAGGCTGCATATGCTTTGTCTACCATTCTCAACAACTCCTCATCATGTAGTTTGTGATGCTCTTCTTCTTCTAGCTTCACTTTAACTATTTGTCTTTGGAGCTCAGGAGTAATTGTTAGAGGGAGACTTTTGGCCTTAGGCAATTACATGACAGTTGAGATTGGCAGCCTATCTTCTTCCTCATCATCTTCTTCTACTTCTTCTTCTAGCCTCAACACCCTTCTCTTCCTCTTCAAGGGTGCATCATCGGCTATTGGTTTTGTGGGTGAGGGAGTTGGTTTTGTGGGTTTTGATGGGATTGTTTTGGTGTGGGAGATTGGGCAGGCTTTTCTAGTAGTTTGGATGTAAGTGAGGCTTTGGTTTGCTTGACTAGATCATTCCTGCTCCCAGCACCGGCTTCACTCAGGGCTTCTATGACCAGCCCCTTGGTAAATACCTCAGACGAACATATCTTGGTGGTTATTGCCAAGATGCTATCCCTGAGCCATGACTTGATCTCCAGGACTGATCTCCCCAGATACTTCCAAGTGAATCTTGCCATAGCCTCAAGTCTCTCATTCTCTTCTTGGCTATAGCAAGTCCAACGGTTTCTATCTCTTGTACCTCTAACTTCCGAATCTCTGAGTCAAGTTGAGCAGTATCAAAACCCTGCCTAAACAACTGATCAATGATGTTATCCATTGATCGGCTGTGTTGGGCATCAGCTTCCTTTATCATCTCATCCAACTTCTTCTCAGACTCCTTTTCTCTCTTTTCTTCTTGTATGTGATATGAAAGTCTTTTGCACTTTCAGTCACTTTCTCCATGTCAGTTCCCTTCTCAACCTCCTTCTCTTTCTCAGTCTCCACAACAACTCCATCTCAGTTTCTACCTCCTTCTCAACTTCTTTCTCTTTCTCCTCCTTAATCCTCTTCCTCTTGATTGCTTTCACTGACTGAGTCTCCCCCTTTTTGGTTGCATTGGTTGCAGGGGTTTGACTGTCAGAAAGCCTCTTTACTACAGCATCATCCACCATTGGCTGAATAGTTGAGGAAAGCCTCTCATCTAGGGTTTTAATCACAATGTCAGTGATAATGGGTGTGATGAGAGGCAGGGAGTTTTGAAAGATAGCAGCTATTTGCTCAGGGGGGTTCTGTCCCTGAGAAATAGTGCGAGAAGCAGAGGCTGGTGGTCGAGATTTTAGGAGTGGCTCTATGTTTGTGAGACCTTCAGATGAAGGTGCCATCTGTTGGGTTATTATGGTGGCAGATGGACTTGATTCTTGAGAGAGTTTGGCAAGTAGCTCTTTTAATCTACTTACCTCCTCCTCAAGAATTGTGTTCTGGGCTAGAACATCATAAAAGAAGCCCAGGTCATCATCAGTGTTAACTGAATCACCTGACCTCCTGATTGGATCAGGATGTACATGTGCTGAATGTGGTTCAGTGATCACATGTGCCCCTTGTTCTTGGTACTGGGGATTTCCTGCCTCAGGATTAGATCCTTTATCAGCAGTTGCCTCTGGTGAGGACTTAGAGATGTTACCAGCTTCATCCTGCTCATATGCTGAGGCAGGGGAAGTGGCAGCCTCACCAGATGTTCTTATCTCCTCGGCCACACTGGGAGATTGAACATGAGAATCCCTGTGCTGGGGGTTCTTAGTAACACTTGTGTCCTCCCTCTTATTGGTTAGAGTTTTCCCAGTTGTGATAGGTGCCTGGGGAGAGGGTGGAGTGTTGAGCTGAGTCAGCACTTTTGCTATAATAATTGTAGGGCTTTGAGGGGCGGTTGCAGTGGGAGATGGGGTAGAAGCAGTGTGCACCCGGGGAGATTGGTGCTTTTCAATGGCAACCTCCTCAAGTGAGAAAGGTTCCAGATATGTGGGTGCCCCTGAATTGGTTGCTTCAGGCTCCTGTTGAGAGGATGCCTGAGCAGTTGAGGCTGGTGGAGTCCTTGTATCTACTGGGGGATTAATGCCAGTAGATATTTCCTGCCTTTGTTGTGCAGGGGCATCCTCAGGGGACTCATCTCCCTGAGTAGCCTTTTTGGGCTTTTTGGTTTTGGGTTTGGTGGGGACTTTGGATTTGGAGGTGGAGGCTGTGGGTTCAAGCTGCTTGGGTTTTCGCAGCTTGGCAGCCTGTTTCAGTATTTGGTCAGAGTTGTGCCTGGAGTATACTTCAGGCAATACAGCCATAGCAGGGACTCCAAGGCCAACAAGTCCCTCAGCATTCAGCTGGTTCTCTATAATGGCCATAATGAACCGTGGATATAGTATCCATCGGTTAGCAAGAGGTTTTGAGGCCATATCCTTAAGTTCTAAAAATATGATTTCAGAAAAATTAAGTTTTGTTGCTCAGGGATAGAGAATAATACTTGCTGCCACCTAGATGACATTTGATCCCAAGAAGAGGTCTTAGGGGCTAAGCAGACATTCACCATGTGAAAAATAAGGCGTTTCACGTCATGGAAATGCTTCTTGAGGATGGTAGAAGCATGTAGATCACCCTCATATCCATGGTGGGCAAAGGATAGATCAGTTGTGCCCTTTGGATAGCCAGGGGGAAGGTGGCATCATTCAGTTTTAGGGTTTGGTGAAGAATTGTGGGAGTGATGACCACCTGTTGGTTGTTGATGAACGACTGAAGAGAGACCTTGGTGTCATTCTCCCCAGTGATGGTGACGTTCATCCAAAACTGGTTTAGGGATTCGGCGTGAATGATCGGGTTGATAAGGAAGGCCGTTTTGTATGGGGAATCGACCATGAGATCAATGGCATTGTCGAACTTGGTCCAAAATGGTGATTTAGTAAGGTAGGCAACACAGTTGTGTCTGGGTTTGAGCTGCATGGTCGCTATTAATGTTAGGAGAGAGGTTTCAGAGTTTTTGGAACGTTAGGTTATGAGAGAATGAAAAACTCTGAAGTTAGGGTTAGGTACTTATAGTGGTTATGAAACAGCTGAAAGGAAACGACTGAAGGTTTTGGTGTTAGTCATCAGTTGTTTGAAACGACTGATGACATGGTTTTAACCTTCAGAGGTTGTAAACGACTGAAAGCTTGGTGTTAGTCATCAGTTGTTACAAACTACTGAAGACATGGTTTTGCCTTCAGAGGTTGTAAACGACTGAAGACTTGTTGTTAATCATCAGTAGTTGTAAACTACTGAAGACATGGTTTTGCTTTAGTTGTTGTAAGGGCTGTTCATGAGCCGAGCCGAGCAGCCAGGATTAGCATCAGGACATCGGCTCGAATATAAACAACAGATATTGAAATCAGCTGAAGAGTAAAATTTACTCATCAGCTGTTGTCGTCAATTCAGTTGTTTCATTCTGACCTCAATATTTACTCATCAGACTTTGTCTGAATTTCAGATGTTTTATTAGCCTTCAGCTCTTGTGAGTATTTATTCTTCAGAGCTTGTGAACAAATATTGTCATCAGTACTTGTGTAAATTACTCATCAGTACTTGTTGACAAAATTTTTCTTCAATACTTATTTGTGAAACTAGGCATCAGTAGTTATAATCACATCAGTAGTTGTAACTACATCAGCTGTTTGCAACAAATAATGCACTTTAGTACTTTGAAGTATTTTAGTCTTCAGTAGTTATGAAAAATGCTGAAGACTAAATAACTTATCAGTACTTATATGTGACTTTTGTATACTAATGCTCATCAGTACTTGGCTGATCAGCACTAGTATCAGTCAATTTAGTCTAGCTGCAGCATACCAAGCCTTAGTACAAGATTTTGAAAAGTTGTACTGTCTAAAGGCTTAGTAAAGATATCTACAAGCTCATCAGCACTAGGAACAAACTTTGGATCAATCAGACCTTTTTCATAACAATCCCTAATAAAATGATGTCTGATCTCAATATGTTTGGTCCTAGAATGCTGGACTGGATTTTTAACAATACAAAGAGCTGAAGCACTATCCACGAGTAATGGTGTCTTAGTCTCTGTAATGCCATAGTCCAATAATTGATTCTGAAGCTAGAGTATCTGGGATGTACAACTTGCAACAGCAATGTACTCAGCTTTAGCAGTGGATGTAGCAATTGATGTTTGTTTCTTACTCTGCCAAGAAACTAAACAATTGCCTAGGAATTGGCATCCTCCAGAAGTTGATTTTCTGGTCACTTTGCATCCTGCATAGTCACTATCAGAGAAAGCAACTAATTTGCAAGAATGCCCAGTAGAATACCAAAGTCCTAGTGATTGAGTACCTTGCAAGTATCTAAAGATCCTTTTGACTGCAATTAAATGAGATTCTTTAGGTGCAGCCTGAAATCTAGCACAGACACATGTTGCAAACATAATGTCTGGTCTAGAAGCTGTAAGGTACATCAAGGACCCAATCATACATCTGTAAAGGGTTTTATCAACCGCTTTACCTTTCTGATCAACATCCAGTTGTGTGGTGCTGCTCATGGGAGTAGAACAGGGCTTACAGTTTTGTAAATCAAACTTATTCAAAAGATCTTTTGTATATTTGGACTGATGAATGAAGGTTCCGTCAGTCCTTTGTTTGATTTGCAAACCTAGAAAGAACTGTAATCTCCCATAGCACTCATTTCAAACTTCTTTTGCATTAAGTTTGTAAATTCATCACACAACTGTGGATCAGAAGATGCAAAAATAATATCATCAACATAAATTTGAACAAGTAGCTTATGCTGTACCACTTTCTTTATGAATAAGATTTATCAAGGAGCCTCTAGTGAAATTATTTTGTAGAAGAAAATTTGATAATGTTTCATACAAGGCTCTAGGAGCTTGTTTCAACCCATAAGAGCCTTATCAAACTTATACACCCAATCAGGATGTTTATTGTCCTCAAAACCTGGTGGTTGACACACATAAACTTCCTCTTTTATTTTACCATATAAAAAGGCACTTTTGACATCCATTTGAAAAACTTTAAGATTGTGAAAGGCAGCATAGGCTAAGAACAATCTAATTGCCTCCAGTCTGGCTACAGGGGCAAAGGTTTCATCATAAACAATACCTTCTTCTTGTGCAAACCCCTGTACAACCAGCATGGCCTTGTTCTTAACAATTTGGCCCTTTTCATCTGTTTTATTCCTAAACACCCATTTAGTGCCTATTGCACACTTACCTTGGGGTAAAGGAACAAGCTCCCACACTTGCTGCTTTTTGAACTGAAGAAGCTCAAGCTACATTGCTTCAACCCATCTATTGTCTCTTAGTGCAACATGGTAGTTCTTTGGCTCTTGCTGACTGGTGAAGAGAGCATAGAAGCAGAAATTGGACAATTGACTTCTCATTGAAACTCCAGCATTGATATCACCAATGATTTGAGACATTGGGTGATTCTTCAGCTCTTGATAAACAATGAGATCTGTGCAAGTGTTTGTAGAACCTTCAGCAGCAATAGATGGTGATGCAGATTCTTGAAACCATGTTGGAGATGGCAACTCAAATGAAGTAGATGATTCAGAAATCTCATCAGCATTTGTTATGGATGGAACTGCTGAAGCTACAGGAGCATCAGGTTTAGATGACTTAGGCAGTTAGTCACTAAACCTGAAAAGGTGAGTACTGGCTACATCATCATCAGTACCACCAGGTGAAGAACTGTTGACAGGAGCAACAGCTGGAGCTTGATAAGGAACATATTACAGTATGTCCAAATCAAATAACTCCATAGGGTTTTGTGGAATCTTGTCCTTTGGAGATTCATTAAACTTCACATGCAAAGTCTCTTCAACTATCTTTGTTCTGTAGTTGAAAACTCTATATGCCTTGCAAGTTGATGAATAACCAACAAAATACCCTGCATCCACCTTTGATTCAAACTTCTAAAGTGGATTGCTTGTGTTAAGAATGTAACATGGACACCCAAATGCTCTAAAAATGAAATCAAAGGGGCCAAATGATGTAGTACTTCATAAGGAGTCTTCATCAACCTTTGATTCACTAACACTCTGTTGTGCACATAGCAAGCTGTGTTGACAGCTTCAGCCCAAAAGGTCAGTGGCAAACCTGAATCAGCCAACATTGACCTTGCATCTTCAATAAGGGTCCTGTTCTTTCTCTCCACCACTCCATTTTGTTCAGGAGTTCTTGGAATGCTGAACTGCCTCTTAATTCCCTTTGACAAGTAGAAGTCATCAAGTGTATGATTTCTAAATTCTATGCCATTATCACTCCTCACACACTTGACTAGAAGGGAATACTGCTTCTCCACATGTAACACAAAGTTCATTATAGCTTTTGCAGCTTCATCTTTGGAATGCAAGAAGAAAGTCCATACAAATCTGGTGTAATCATCCACAATTACCAGACATTATATCTTCTTTGCCATGCTCATCACTCTGACAGGACCAAAAAGATCCATATGCATTAATTGCAAGCAGGCATTGGACTTTGGCTCTTCTATTGGAGGGAATGAGACTTTGTGTTGTTTTCTCTTTAAACAAGCAGTGCAGTTGTCTTCACATTTGAACTCCTTCATAGGCAACCCTCTTACTAAACCATGGTGTATCAGCTGGTTCATGTTTTTGAGATTCATATGACCCAGCCTTCTATGCCATAGAGTAGATTCTTGAGGAGAAGCCTTGGAGAATAGGCAAGGATGGCCTTTTAGATCTATTTTCTTGGAAAGATCTAAGGCATATACTCTTCCTGTCCTGTTGGCCTTCAGGAGAGTATGATCATCCAACACCTTGTTAATCAAACTTAGAACTTTAAATGACAGAATCCTGCAGTTCTGACTGGTGAAAAGAGCAACATGGCCTTTATCACACATTTGACTGACACTAAAGAGGTTGTACTTGAGATTCTCCACATGGTTAACATCATCAAACCTTATTTCCCCATTGGAAACAAAGCCTTTGCCGATGATGTAACCCTTAGCATCATTGCCAAAAGAGACAAACCCCTTCTTTCCTTGAAAGTAGTCATGAAGAAGAGAGCTGCTCCCTGTCATATGCATGGATCCTCCATTGTCTACATACCAGATGCTTCTTTGGCATGCTGAAGAACCCTGCAATCATCACAACAAATTAGTTAGGTTTTGAGACCCAAACCTTTTTGGTTTTGGGTCTGTTCTCATCAACAGATGGTAGACTAACTGGTTTGTTATGAATAACAGCCTGAGGTGATGGAGATGGTGTAGAAGAGGAATCCTTTGGCTTGGATTTCCTTTTCTGTGGTTTCAGCACAGGAGCATCTAATTGGTTGACTCTCCCCAATAGATGTTGAACCATCATAACAAGTTGTGTCTGATTTTGTGATAAAGCTTTTAGCTCATCAGACACATTAGTACTTGAGTTTGATGGATTCCTGTGTTGTACCATCTTTATTTGAGCAACCTCAACTGTTGCCTGATTAACCCCTTCCTTTTTGGATTTCTTTTTGGACTTTGGGGTTGCAGGTTTTGATGTTGCTGGTACAAACTTGGTCTCAAACTCAGTTTTCATTTTGTCCATTTTCTTTTTAATATTCTCATTGTGTTTGAGTTTGGAGCCCTTTTTATACCAGCAATCATCAGTAGGATGATTGAATAAGCAACATATTTCACATGGATTTTTTTTCATCTTTAGTTGATCATCTGCTGAAGAAGATGAAACTACTGAAGACTTGTTCTTCAGCAGTTTGCTATCAGTACTTGCAGTTTTTTTCCTTGCAGTACTTGCTTTCCTGATATCTTCTTCAGTAGTTTTCCCACCCTTTCTACTTGCAGTAGTTTGTGTTTGTTCTTCAGGTGTTATAACTTGCTCTTCAGTACTTTCAGTATTTTGTGAATAACACCTGAAGTGATCAACCTTTTGATCATGTGAGTGTCAGCATTTGAACCATCAATATAGCTGATTGGTTCTGTGAGGAATTAATGCAGACTTCAACCTCTGATGGTGTTGTATCAGATAGTAAATCACATGATGAGAAGGATTGGTTATTGCTTTCTCCATCAGATTCTACTTCTGCTTGGGAGTAAAATCTATAGGAGGAGCAGTGTGATTATAACCAATGCCAAACTTCACACTGGAAGCTGATTGCTTGCTGAGAAGCATTTTAAAACCCTTGCAGGATTATACCCAGCGATCACACTCTACCTGGGTATCGCAAGTGTTTCTTTGACGTCTCTGTACTTCTCTAGAAGTACCTCTTCCCTAGACTTATCATCAGTGATTTGGCATTTAAGTTTATAAATCTCATCATTCTTATCATTAAGCACAGACTCAAATTCAACTTTTCTTTTGGAAATTATTTGCTCTAGCTCAAGGTTCTTGTTAATTAAAGCTACATTTGCTTCTCTAATAGATGCAAATATGGCTATGCATGAATCAGAACATAACTTGGCTTTGGCCTCAGAAGACACCTGTGATACCTGTGATATGGAGGCATTAGAGGATGAGTTATCAGCAGACTCCAGGGCCATGAGAGCAAGGTTTCCAAAAGGATTGTCACCACCATGTTGACCAGCACCAGGAAACAACTATTCATGGCCAGACATATCATCTGGTAAACTGCTCCAGTCAACAACTCTTAGGGGTGAAAAAGCTGTGTTGTTGAGGCTGAGGTGGTTGATGAGATTAGGATGGTTGAGGCTCAGGAAGAGAATGTGGTTGTTGAGCAATGGGTGCTTGAACTGGACTGATCTGTGGCATGTAGAAGCAGGGGTAAGGATATGGCATAGGACTTTGAGGGACAAAGTATGCAGGTGATGACTGAGCTTGTGATGGATGACCAAAACTGGTAGAATGTTGCCCTTTGTTTTGTGAGCTATTGCTTGGAAAAGTCACAAAGGGTGCTGATGAGTTAGATCCAGATGATCTACACTCTCTAGCAAAGTGTCCAAGCCTATGGCACTTGTGACACCTCAACATGCTCTTGTCAAAACCAACTTTGGTTTTGCCAGAGAGTCCAGGGAATTTCCTACCAGTTCTTTTGTAGAACTTTAGAGATCTGATATTAATCATTGTCATTTGGCTCAAAATATCCATCTCTTCCAGATCATCATCTGGAATGCCCTTCAGATCCTCCATCAGAAAGCATAAGTTATCACTGCTACCACCTGAACTACCATCAACACCAACGAAAGCATGTTCAGTATTAGTAGAGAAATCAATATGCTCATCATAGGCACTCTCTGATGCAGCATATTTTGACTCCTGACCTATCTGTGCAGTATTGCCTGATACAAAGTCATCAGTGAGCTTACCAGATGATGACAACTGCCTTTTCTATTCTATCTCTCTTTCAAATGTAAGCAGTTTCCCATGAAGTTGGGTGAGAGATAGAGTGCTCAGATTTGCACTAGAGCGTAGGACAATAGTGTATGTGTCCCATCTCTCAGGAAGGGATCTGAGGAATCAGTTGTTCATCTGGCTGTTTGAATACTCTTGCTTAACCATTTTCAGCTCAGAAATCAAACATGAGAATCGCTCAAACTGTTGAGTCAGAGTCTCACCCTTCCTATGAGAGAATGTCTCATATTGTTGGGCGAGGATTTCCCTAGTGTTTGCTAAGACCTCATCATTTCCTCCGAATTGTTCCTTCAGAGCAACCCAGAGATCATGAGCAGTTTCATGATGCATAAGCCCTGAATAGATTTCATTAGGCAGTGCCATGGCCAGAATTCCATGGGCTTTAGCATCAATTTCAAACAGCTTTAGATCTTCGTCCGAATATTAATCAGGTTTCTTCGGAACCTTTTCATTTGATTCAGGAACGCTCACCATAGGCTTGTATGGTCCATGCACCACTGATTTCCAACAACCAGCGCTGTTGATAGACAGATGATGGAGCATACGTCGTTGCCATATGTTATACTCACTCCTAACAAGCATCGGAGGCTTTGTTCAGGAGCCAGTATTGTGAGGATCATTTGTTGGTGTCGCCATTTCAGAATTCAGACAAATTCAAGGTAAACTAAACAAATCTAGCTCAAAACCACTTAGAACCTCAATTGAATGGGCAGAAGCAACAGAAACTCAATCTCTATAACCGATTCTTGCAAATTTGCTAATTCGATCAAACGTAGATAGCAAAAGAGCAGTTTCAATGATCAATTGTTAAATCAATCAATGATTAACCATCTCTGATACCATTTGAAAGGATCTCAGCATCTAGTTTGATCAATTAGATTGGATTTGCAGCGGAATTAGTACACGAATTAACAAATTCAAAGCAAGAACACAAGAGATTTATCAATGAAATAGTACGGTTATAGAATAAGAGAGAATTTCTGCTAAAAGATATATTTCATTCAATATATGCTTCGGTAACATTACAATTAGGTCATCTTTCCTTTTATAGGGAAAGATGACGTCAGCTGATGTCACTTGACAGTGACATCTAACTGTTATTTAACAAACTACTGAAAGTTAACACAACTACTGAAGATGTCAAACAGCTGACATCTTCTTACAAAAGACAAGTGTAAACTATCTCTATAACTACTGATTAAGAAACTGCTGAAACTACAACGACTGAAGAACATGCTCTTTAGTCGTTTTACAAGTACTGAAATAGAAATAAAACTATTGAAAAGAAAAGACTGAAAGGAAACCACCACAACAACTAAAGAATACTTCTTCAGCTGTTGTGACAAACTCTGAAGGCTTCAGTACTTGGACTTCAGACTTGAATTTCAGTTGTTGTCATCAGCTGATGTTTTCAGTTGTTGTCATCAGCTGATGTCTTCAGCTGTTGTCATCAGCTGATGTCTTCAGTTGTTGTCATCAGCTGATGTCTTCAGTCTTTGTCTTCAGTCTTTGTACTTCAGCTGATGGTCTTCAGTACTTTAGACTTCAGCTGATGAAGTCTTCAGTACTTTAGTCTTCAGCTGATGATCTTCAGTACTTCAGTTTTCAACTGATGAAGTCTTCAGTCTTTGTCAAAAGCTGATGAGGCCTTCAGTAGTTGTTGTGATGTCTTGTGGGACTTAAAGGTTTTTCTGATCTGGCTCATTGGTTCTTTTGGTCCAACATTTTTCGTCACACCTACTTCCGTGTAACCACCACACAAAGTTCTCAATATATGAAAAGCTCGAACGAAACCAATATTTATACCAGACAAAGCTTGAATTGCACCTTCTTTTACGTGATCAACCTTTCTAGCAGCAGGCAAAAGATGCACATCATCTTGATCAACAAACAAGTGGTTGTGCTCTTCTTTGAAAGAATAAACACAATACTTACTATTAACTAAACGTAGCTTAAGAGTCGCTTCACACCCAACTCTCTTAGATGGTTTATTATGCTTCCACTTACATTTATCATCCTCATCATTTGAAGAATCAAATACTTTTCCCTTTTTAAACCCTTGTTTCGAACAAACAAAATACTTCAAAAGTATTTTACCAGCTTGTAGATATTCTGTATGCTTCCTAGCTTCAAACCTACAAGAAAGCGCATACCTTTGGTAAAATGCAAACGCATGCTCAATAGAAACAAACTCCATTCCTACAACAGGTTTAATTGAACTCTTTGAAAAAGGTATGTAAGATACTCTTCCAGAACCTGAGGATACATATTGTTTGCCAACATCTTCGTAATTTTCAGCATCTATATGAATAAAAACAACATGTCATAAAAAGACATAACAGTATAAAAGACACAATGAGATCAGTTGATATCATACAAAAACACAATATAAAAGGACACAATCAGTATAATTAATATCATATAAGAAACACAATAATATAAAAGACACAACATATATAGACTCACCTAATATTTATAAAATATGTTCAACAACATATTGATAATGTCCAGAGTAATCTAACAGTATAGACACAATGACTGTTTTATTGATACAATGACGATAGAAAAGACACAATGATGAACAAAAATACACAACAATGATACCTAAGATACAATGATGATGTCAATCAATAACAAAATTCACAGAAATCTGACAGTACAGACACAATGATGATTCAAAAGACATAATTACGGTGTGTAAAACATACTATTTCAATTGATAGTATAATCTAACAGTATGGACACAATGACTGCTTTATTCAGACACAATGATGATACAAAGACACAATGACAAACAAAAATACACAACGATGATACCTAAGACACAATGATGATGTCAATCAATAACAAAATTCATAGAAATCTAACAGTATAGACACAATAATGATTCAAAAGACACAATTACGGTGCGAAAAGTAACATACTATTTCAATTGACAATATATAATCGTCCTCATACGTACAAACGGATCTTCAATCGTCGACATCGGCGAACAGAAATCAACGATCTTTAACAGAACTCAACAATCTTCAATAGAAATAACATAAAGCAATCTTCAACACCTGAATTCGATCAATTGAATCTTCAACGATTAAATTGATGTAAGCTGAGAATCTTCAACCGTTTGAATCGATCAATAGAGAATTTGCCGTTGATTTCGTACAGAAAAAGTCAATATATATATATCCCCACCTTCGTAACAATAAAGTAGACTTCCTAAAATACTCCTCCTTCTATTTTTAAAAATATGCCACATGTCACTCCCTGATTGCTTCTCACACTTTTTACATAATATTGACTTTGTATTTGAATCGGACACTATAACTTATAATGTTCATGGTACAACAGTCAACGCAACCTTAAGTTGCTAATTAGTATATATTAAATTTATAATTTCTTGGATAACAAAGTTACAAAAATGTATGAATAATTAAAAAAGAAATCTATAACTTAAACCAGAAAAGTAGTTAAAATAAACTTAAATACAAGATATTTATAAAGAAAATCTAGATAAGTAGGGGAGGGAGACTGGGAGGAGTACGTGGTGTTGATAGTGCCTTTTGTTTGCTCATTATAACTCTCATCGGTTTATAGATTATGGAAATATCAACATCGTGACTGATACACACCAACCAACCTCATGATCATCATTACCCACGCTGCATGCATGTTGTTGCTTTCTTTTCTTTTATTAGTTTGTTAATCTCTTTGCTAGTAAAGTAGTGAACTAGTGGGTAGTTTCATTAGGTCGATGTTCTCCTATATTCTCTACATGTTTACATTATTCTATATTTGTATGCCTATAAAAGGCTTTGTCATTTTTTGAAATGGAGGGGAAAAATATGAAGAAACATTTATGTTTTTCTAGCCATCTCTTTATCTTGAATTCTTGGGAGTTTGTAGGCTTTCTCCGTAAACCTATAAATTGGTGCTTTCATTGAACCTTAGCCTCCATGGCTTTGGAAGAACTCGAGGACTCTACGTATCTGTCTCGCTTCACTGATTCCAATCCTGCCCGGTGGATTTGTGATACTGAAAGGTTCTTTTCCTTCTATACAATTTATGAGGAAGAAAGGTTTCCTTATGTTGTTGAGTCCTTCGATTATGAACCTTTTTCTTGGTTCAATTCATGGTATCGAGTACCCGCATACCTTACATGGAAGTCTTTCACCACTGCAATGCTTCAGCGTTTCCATACCACCACTACCTCCAATAATGGAATTCCACCGCCTCAATGTTCTACTCGACCACCACCGCTAAGCCCGTACCACCACCGTCACTTCCATGCCATGAACCGCCAATACTAATACCACCGCCATCATCTCTTGGAAGGGTTGCGTCACCATCGACTCCGACACCATCGCCACAACAGTCACTGTTAGGTTCCATCCACCCTCAAGGTGCCATTCTCACCAACAAGACCTCCATACCGGTGCTATATCTAACCGTCTTGCTCGACGGCCATGTCTCATTCAAAAACCGGTGCTCTAAGTTTAATGATGCAGACCCGAATGCCATTGGCAGAAGGGAACGGAGACCACCGTGGTTGCCACCGTGGTGAGCCATTATGACAAAACCGAACGCCACAAGAAGATGCGAATGGAGACCACCATGGGAAAGTGGTTCTGTCCTTAAGGACAAGGATGTTTCGAAGAGGTGGGGAATTGATACGTACCAACCAACCTCATGATCATCATTACCCACGCTGCATGCATGTTGTTGCTTTCTTTTCTTTTATTAGTTTGTTAGTCTCTTTGTTAGGAAAGTAGTGAACTGTGGGTTGTCACACCCTAACCTTGACGACGGAATAGTCGAGATGTGAGGGTTAAGATTGTTCATAACCACATATTGCTATCTTTAAATGAAAATAATATTATCATAAGTTTCAAATGCAAAAACAACCATAAGTCTTAACATGAAATAAGTCAAAACATAAAACAAAAGTAATCCAAAGCTTTTTATTCTTTAATCTAGGTACAAACCCTAGTTTTATGCAAACTTCAAATGATGACTTCAAACTTGGGCATTTCCCGAAACATGTTAAAAATAAAAGGTCAACTATAAAGTTGGTGAGTTTCCAAGGGTTTCATATACATAATATATCAAAGGTTACAAGTAGCAATTCATGTTATAGGTTATGAGTTAAGCAAGTTTATAGAACACGTATAGCTACAATTAAACCTCGACTTAATTACAATTTTGTATGATTAGCTAAGTGTACTTGGTTCCCATGATGAACAAGTCATACGTCATCAGGAGCCGGCAATACATTGGCTTTACCACCAAATAGGCTTGTCAGGCCCAAAGATCTAAGACGTCGCAAGGCTAGCAATAGTTAATGATTCTAAATAAAATATGTATCTCATATAAGACTTACAATAACACAAATAACCATGACAAGTAAAAGTATGAATTGCAAGTGCTTTACAAGATTTAAACGTTTACAAGTGTATGTTGATAAGATTAATATGTTTCACCCCAAAATGGTGTGAAATAATGTAAAAAGGGGCAAGAAAACTCACTTGGCAAATAAATATAAGTATGACGATTAATAAGAATAATAATAGACGTCGTTCCAACGTAAATCGTCACAAGGCACCTAAATATATATATACGTTCACAAGTTTAAAGTTTTGATAATAAGTTTAATGTTTTAGCGGGAACTAGGGTTTCAATTGATATTTGGGGTTTTATCAAAGAATTATATTTAACAAATGGGAAAACAACTATATTTTCTTGAAATAAATGAAAAGAAGTATATTATATTTTATATATAAAGATATGAAAAAGAAAACCTTTATAATAATTTGTAAGATAAATATATAAAGTTGATTAAAGTGTTATAACTTAATAGAATAAGTACAATCTAAGCAATAATTTAAAGACAACATTTGAACCAATAATAATTTTTTTTGTGGATTAAGTTATTATTTAAAGTCTTTTTTTTCATAAAAATAAACTAATTATAACATTAGTTTTAGAATATTTAATAAAAATATGAAAGTATTTTTAAGAAATAATTTACAGAAAATAATTAAGTAACTTCTAAAATAAAGAAAGTTTATAAAACTTGTTTTTATAATTTTAGAAATTTTTGTATATATTTTTTTAAAGCCCAAAACACTTGAAAACATTAAATAAAAATGGTTTGAGGGTCCCCGGGTTCGAACCCGGGACCTCAAACCCACACTCCGACACCCTTACCAGTAAACCAAAGGCCTCAGCCGCAATATGCTTCAGTTTTTAATTCTTAAAAACAAACCTTAAAGAAATCCCCAATTTCTCAAGAACCCTAGATTCATTTAGCGCCAAATTGAACATCCAAACGATGATTATTACTGAAATAAACATGGGGCTTTGATTCCCCATGTGAAACCGAGTTTATTTATGTATGTAACTTACGTGATTGGGATTGAATCAATGAAGATGATGATTAACAAAGTCGCGACTGAGTTGGCTTCGAATTGGGATGATTCTTGGTGCTTTGTTTAAATTAAACGTTTGGGGAGCTCTTTATGTTGATCAAGAGTGATTTCCCTCCGTCAATTTTGGGTAATGGACCTCAGAAGGTGGTCGTTGGCTAGGTTGCAGGTCGCGAGAATGGTGGTGCTTGGTTGTGATGTTTGTGGATCTTGCAGGTGAAATTGCCAGTTGTGAAAGTTTAGGATTACTTAGTTGATTGTTTAGGTTAGTTTAATTAGGTTATTATTAGGATTCAATTGTCGAACGACTATGGAGTTTAAAGGCATAAGTTATTTGATTGTTTGAGGTTCGTAACTGACTTGTAAACTCAAATAAATGTGCATCTATGAGTTTGAAACGGTTCCATGAAACGATTTGAAGAGTTTTGGGGTTCAAAACTTGCGGTTTTAACGTGTTTTGGGTTCGTAGGCGCCGCGCCGGAGCCTTGCCGGCCGGCGGCCGGAAAGTCGGGGAGAGAGAGAGGGAAGGGGGTTTGGGTTTTCAAGTGTTACACGTTTAGTCCCTGTAGTTTCTTAGTCTTACTATTTTATGTAGAACTTTCATTTATTGTTTATAAAATGACAAAACACCCCTTAAACTTTAATTAAGTTAAAGTTAACATTAATCTAACTTGTTAACTTTTATAACTTATTAATATAATAATAATAATAATAATAATAATAATAATAATAATAATAATAATATTATTGTTATTATTATTATTATTATTATTATTATTATTGTTATGGTTATTATTATTATTATTATTATTGTTATTATTGTACACAATTTAATTGTTTTAAAATATTAACTTTTAAATTAAAGAAATAACGTAAAATAAAGAAACAAGCATAAATTGCCCACAAGTTTCATAAATAACAATAATGCTCCTTACAAGAATTAACGACGTTAATTTTAATTAACGAAAAATACGAGATGTTACAGTCTCCCCAACTTATAAGAATTTCGTCCCGAAATTAGGAATGAAACTATACGAACAAATACGGGTACTTCTTCTTCATATGTTCCTCACGCTCCCTAGTAAACTCAGCTCCACGCTTATTCTCCCAGCGAACCTTGATGATAGGGGTAGTTGTGGTTCTAGTCTTCTTCATAATGCGATCCATGATTTCGACAGGTTTCTCGACAAAGTGTAATGACTCATCAATCTGGATGTCATCCAATGGGACATGCAGAATCTCGTCAGCCAAACACTTTCTCAAATTTGAGGTGCGGAACACAGGATGAACTCTACTAAGGTCGGAATGTAGTTCCAGTTTGTAAGCCACTTTCCCGATCCTTTTCAGAATCTTGAAAGGTCCTACAAATCTTGGAGCCAGTTTACCCTTCGTTCCAAAGCGAACAACGCCCTTCCATGGTGAGACCTTAAGAAGAACCATGTCCCCAACTTGGAATTCCAATGGCTTACGTCGCTTATCGGCATAGCTCTTTTGCCAACTTCTTGCCACCTCAAGGTTCTTGCAGATTATAGAGACCTTATCGGTTTTTTCTTGTATAAGTTTAGGACCAGTGATGAAGTTTTCACCAATATCGGTCCAGCAAATCGGTGAACGACATTTACGACCATAAAGTGCTTTGAAAGGTGCCATCTTGATACTCGAGTGGTAACTATTGTTATACGAAAATTCCGCGAGCGGTAGATGCGTATCCCAATCACCACCAAAGTCAAGGACACAAAGACGTAGTAGGTCCTCCATGGTTTGGATGGTTCGCTCGATTTGACCATCAGTTTGAGGATAGTAAGCCGTGCTTAGATCCAATTGAGTACCCAAGAGTTCTTGCATAGACGACCAAAAGTGCGAAGTGAAACGAGCTTCTCGGTCGGATATGATGTGCAGAGGTACCACATGACGGCTTATAATTTCATCAACGTATATACGAGCCAACCTTGATGTTTTGTAAGTGTCACGTATGGGTATAAAATATGCCGACTTGGTCAATCGATCGATGATCACCCATATGCTATCATGTCCACGGGAAGTTCGGGGTAGCTTAGTTATGAAGTCCATAGATATATGTTCCCATTTCCACATAGGAATCTCGAGTTGTCCAAGTAATCCACTTGGACGTTGATGTTCGGCTTTAACCTTCGTACACGTGAGGCACTTAGCTACATAAGTCGCTATGTCTTTCTTCATTCCAGGCCACCAATATTGACCACGCAGGTCAATGTACATCTTACCGGAGCCAGGATGAATAGAATAACGAGTTTGATGAGCTTCGTTCATGACAAAGGTATGAAGATTATCATGATTTGGAACCCAAATTCGATTTGCAAAATACATCAACCCATTGGGTTTCGTCTCCAATTGAGTTAGAAGGTTATGCTCCAGTTCATCCTTTATTCTTCCTTCTTGTTGAACCGCTTGTTGAGCCTCAAGGATACTAGACTCGATGTCAATATTTATTCTCAAGTTTTGTAGCAGTATGGTTGTCTCGTTGACATCTAGTCGAAGCTCGGTATCGAATTCTCTCAAAGTATCAAACCATTGTCGTCGATCACGAATTTCTTGAAATGAGATCATCTTGTTATGGACCTTACGACTTAATGCATCAGCTACGACATTTGCCTTCCCAGGGTGGTAACGAATGTCACAGTCATAATCACTAATAAACTCAACCCAATGACGTTGTCTCATATTGAGATCTTTTTGATTAAAAAAGTGTTGAAGGCTTTTGTGATCGGTGTAGACTGTACATTGCGTACCATAAAGGTAATGCCTCCAAATCTTTAAGGCAAAAACCACAGCACCAAGTTCAAGATCGTGTGTCATGTAATTCACCTCATGGACCTTCAATTGTCTTGATGCATACGCTATGACCTTTCCTCTTTGCATAAGAACACAACCAAGGCCTTGTTTGGATGCATCACGATACACCGTGAAATCGTCGTTTCCATCGGGTAGGGTCAAGATAGGAGCATTGCACAACTTGTACTTTAACGCTTCAAAAGCTTCTTCTTGCTCGGACCCCCACTCGAATGGTTTATTCTTTTGTGTCAAAAAAGTGAGCAGATTCGCGATCCTCGAAAAGTTGGCAATGAATCGCCGGTAATAACCAGCAAGACCAAGGAAGGAACGAATTTCGGTTGGAGTTGTGGGAACAAACCAATTCTTCACAGCTTCCACCTTTACAAGGTCAACGTAAATTCCTTGGCTATTCACCACGTGTCCTAGAAATTGAACTTCCTCGAGCCAAAATTCACATTTTGAGAACTTCGAGTACAGTTGTTCTTTCTTCAAAAGCTCAAGAACTTGTCGCAAGTGAAGTTCATGATCGGTATTGGACTTGGAATAGATGAGTATGTCGTCAATGAAGACGATCACAAACTTGTTCAGATAAGGCTTGCATACTCGATTCATGAGATCCATGAAAACATCAGGAGTATTTGTTAAACCAAAAGGCATAACCATGAACTCATAATGCCCATATCGAGTACGGAATGTAGTCTTTGGTATATCATCGTCATGGACTCGCAATTGATGACAACCAGAACGTATATCGATCTTCGAGAATATAGCAGCTCCTTGAAGTTGATCAAACAAGTCATCGATATGAGGAAGAGGATAGCGGTTCTTGATGGTAAGCTTGTTAAAGTCACGATAATCGATGCACATACGAAACGATCCATCCTTCTTCTTCACGAATAGAATAGGTGCACCCCAAGGCGAAGAGCTAGGTCGAATGAAGCCCTTCTCAGATAGTTCTTGAAGTTGACTAGAGAGTTCTTGCATTTCTGATGGTGCAAGTCGATATTGTGACTTAGCCACGAGGTTTGCTCCCGGAATCAAATCGATTTTAAATTCGGCTTCACGCACGGGAGGTAGACCACTAAGGTCATCGGGAAATACTTCAGGAAAGTCTCGTACAATTAGGACATCCTTAAGATCTTTCCCTTTGACTTTTATATTGACCACGTAAGCCAAGAAAGCCATATAGTTCTTACTTAGGCACTTTCGGGCTTGGGTGCACGACATGAGTTTGATCCCTTTGGAGGATTTTTCACCGAACACCTTCAATGTATCCCCAGAAGGTAACGGTATACGAATGCACTTCTCGAAACAAATGATCTCGGCGTGGTGTTTGGCCAACCAATCCATACCAATGATTACGTCAAAGCTTCCAAGTTTCATAGGGATAAGGTCGATAAGGAAATCGTGCGTGTCAAGACTTAAGATACAATCACGAATAATGACATCAATGGTGATCGGTTCTCCATCGGCGACTTCAACGGTGAGAGGTATTTCTAGTTTCGTATGTGTCTTAGCAAGAATGGGTTCAAACTCTAACGAAACAAAACTCTTATCGGCTCCAGAGTCAAACAGAACGTAGGCACAAGTATTATTAATAAGGAACATACCTGTTCAATTTTAAAGGTATTTAACGATACAGTTAACGCATGAAAAGACTTAGGTCATAAAAGTTAAGGATAAGTTAACATACCATTCACCACATCATTGTTTGCTTGTGCTTGATTTGCATTGATGTTGAAAGCACGTCCTCGGGCTTGTGGAACATTACCCACAAGACGAGGGCATTGTGGACGAAAATGACCAGGTTCCCCACAGTTGTAGCAAACACGGTTCATGACCATCATGGCGTTATTAGGTGCACGGTGACAAGTCGCCACAAAGTGACCATATTTACCGCATAAGGTACAGATGCGGCACTGGGCGTTCCCCGGATGATGATACCTACAAATGTTACACATAGGCTGAGGACCAGCATAGGCCCTAGCCACAGGCACTTGAGCCATAGGTGCAGCCGCAGATACAAGTTGTCTTTGAGGTGGTTTGGGTGCAACCACAGCATAGTTGTGCGCCGGTGTGAACTTGCGCTTTTTGTTGTTGTTGTTGTTGTAAGACGGTTTAGCTTTGGTCACCTTAACAGCTTCAGTAGCCGTCTTTTCCACCTTCTTTGCACCCTTCACAGACATGGTGCCCGCTCGTATATGATTCTCGGTGAGTTGAGCGGTGATGGTGATGGCTTCTTCCATGGTTGTGGGTCGGCTACCCACCATAACGTCTTGAATTTGGGGTGGTACTCCCTTGATGAACTTCTCGATGTTGCGAGGGACAGTGTCGACCATATGGGGCAACAGTATACTCAACTCATGATGCCTAGTTAAGTAAGCCAAATGGTTGCCACCATCAGCTTGCGGTCGAAACTTCCACGCTTTCCATGGTGACGAGACATGCTGGATATACAAAATGAGTTAGACACGGGAATGAGAATAACAAAGGATAGTAATTTAAACAAGAGTATGTCAAGAGTTGTAAGGCACATGGAATGGTTCCATTTGGTAACGCATTACCATTTGAAAACGTTGACACGTCAAGGTAAATTGACCTATTTGCCTTAGAAACTTGTGTATGTTTACCATAGTTTATCACTCATCCTAGAAATCCCCAGGTAAGCATAACTAGTCCCGTAGGATTTATGTGAAATGCTTACCTTAGCCCGAAGGCTTTTTGCCAGGAAAACCAGAATACAGGTGTCTATGTGTCACACAAATTTCTTAGGTTCATAAAATCAAAACCTTGATGAGATTTTCATAGATTAGACATAGAGTCTAAGGAATTAAACCAACAATAATGAGTGTAGATTCCACACGTCATCGAGAATAAGTTTAGGAAAGTTTTATTTGTCGGGGAGAATCAAAGAGTCAAAGATAAGTTTAGGGGAGACAAGTAGCAAAGTTTAAACATTTACAAGGCAATCCTACGCTAAGGCATCAAGTTGCACATAAGAAGGCATAGCATTATGTAGCATGCAAACCATATATATATTTACAAGAATATAAATATTATTCTATAAGGTTCATGCATAAACTATAGTCTAGGTCACCATTTCTAATAACCTAAATCCCTATAGTCATGGGCTCTAATACCAATCTGTCACACCCCAACCTTGACGGCGGAATCGTCGAGATGTGAGGGTTAAGATTGTTCACAACCACATAACGCTATCTTTAAATGAAAATAATATTATCATAAGTTTCAAATACAAATACAACCATAAGTCTTAACATGAAATAAGTCAAAACATAAAACAAAAGTAAACCAAAGCTTTTTATTTTTAATCTAGGTCCAAACCCTAGTTTTATGCAAACTTCAAATGATGACTTCAAACTTGGGCATTTCCTGAAACATGTTAAAATAAAAGGTCAACTATAAAGTTGGTGAGCTTCCAAGGGTTTCATATACATAATATATCAAAGGTTACAAGTAGCAATTCATGTCATAGGTTACGAGTTAAGCAAGTTTATAGAACACATATAGCTACAATCAAACCTCGACTTAATTACAAGTTTATATGATTGGCTAAGTGTACTTGGTTCCGATGATGAACAAGTCATACGTCATCAGGAGCCGGCAATACATCGGCTTTAGCACCAAATAGACTTGTCCGGCCCAAAGATCTAAGACGTCGCCATGCTAGCAATAGTTAATGATTGTAAAGAAAATATTTATCTCATATAAGACTTACAATAACACAAATAACCACGACAAGTAAAAGTATGAATTGCAAGTGCTTTACAGGATTCAAACGTTTACAAGTGTATGTTGACAAGATTAACATGTTTCACCCCAAAACGGTGTGAAATAATGTAAAAAGGGACAAGGAAACTCACTTGGTAAATAGATATAAGTATGACGATTAATAAGAATAATAATAGACGTCGTTCCAACGTGAATCGTCACAAGGCACCTAAATATATATATACGTTCACAAGTTTAAAGTTTTGATAATAAGTTTAATGTTTTAGCGGGAACTAGGGTTTCAATTGATATTTGAGGTTTTGTCAAATAATTATATTTAACAAATGGGAAAACAACTATATTTTCTTAAAATAAATGAAAAGAAGTATATTATATTTTATATATAAAGATATGAAAAGAAAACCTTTATAATAATTTGTAAGATAAATATATAAAGTTGATTAAAGTGTTATAACTTAATGAAATAATTACGATCTAAGCAATAATTTAAAGACAACATTTGAACCAATAATATTTTTTTGTGGATTAAATTATAATTTAAAGTCTTTTTTTTCCATAAAAATAAACTAATTATAACATTAGTTTTAGAATATTTAATAAAAATATGAAAGTATTTTTAAGAAATAATTTAAATAAAATAATTAAGTAACTTCTAAAATAAAGAAAGCTTATAAAACTTGTTTTTATAATTGTTTGAAATTTTTGTATATATTTTTTGAAGCCCAAAACACTTGAAAACATTAAATAAAAATGGTTTGAGGGTCCCAGGGTTCGAACACGGGACCTCAAACCCACACTCCGACACCCTTACCAGTAAACCAAAGGCCTCAGCCGCAATATGCTTCAGTTTTTAATTCTTAAAACAAACCTTAAACAAATCCCCAATTTCTCAAGAACCCTAGATTCGTTTAGCCCCAAATTGAACATCCAAACGATGATTATTACTAAAATAAACATGGGGCTTTGATTCCCCATGTGAAACCGAGTTTATCTATGTATGTAACTTATGTGATTGGGATTGAATCAACGAAGATGATGATTAACAAAGTCGCGACTGAGGTGGCTTCGAATTGGGATGATTCTTGGTGCTTTGTTTAAATTAAACGTTTAGGGTGCTCCTTATGTTGATCAAGAGTGATTTCCCTTCGTCAATTTTGGGTAATGGACCTCAGAAGGTGGCCGTTGGCTAGGTTGCAGGTCGCGAGAATGGTGGTGCTCGGTTGTGATGTTTGTGGATCTTGCAGGTGAAATTGCTAGTTGTGAAAGTTTAGGATTACTTAGTTGATTGTTTAGCTTAGTTTAATTAGGTTATTATTTGGATTTAATTGTCGAGCGACTATGGAGTTTAAAGGCGTCGGTTATTTGATTGTTTGAGGTTCGTAACCGACTTGTAAACTCAAATTAATGTGCATCTATGAGTTCGAAACAGTTCCATGAAACGATTTAAAGAGTTTTGGGGTTCAAAACTTGCGGTTTTAACGTGTTTTGGGTTCGCCGGCGCCGCGCCGGAGCCTTGCCGGCCGGCGGCCGGAAAGTCGGGGAGAGAGAGGGGAGGGGGTTTGGGTTTTCAAGTGTTACACCTTTAGTCCCTGTAGTTTCTTAGTCTTACTATTTTATGTAGAACTTTCATTTAATGTTTATAAAATGACAAAACACCCCCTTAAACTTTAATTAACTTAAAGTTTAACATTAATCTAACTTGTTAACTTTTATAACTTATTATTAATATAATTATTATTATTATTATTATTATTATTATTATTATTATGGTTATTATTATTATTATAATTGTTATTATTGTACACAATTTAATTGTTTTAAAATATTAACTTTTAAATTAAAGAAATAACATAAAATAAACAAACAAGCATAAGTTGCCCACAAGTTTCATAAATAACAATAATGCTCCTTACAAGAATTAACGACGTTAATTTTAATTAACAAAAAATACGAGATGTTACATGGGTAGTTTCATTAGGTCCATGTTCTCCTATATTCTCTACATGTTTACATTATTCTATATTTGTGTCCCTATAAAAGGCTTTGTCAGTTTTAGAAATGGAGGGGAAAAATTTGAAGAAACATTTATGTTTTTCTAGCCATCTCTTTATCTTGAATTCTTGGGAGTTTGTAGGTTTTCTCCGTAAACCTATCAGTGACTTTTATAAATTATAAATCCTTTGTAAATGCGATAATTAACAATTATTTTAACATGTATATAAGAGTGGCAACATATTAACACTAAATATTGAGTAATCATATAAAAAAATTACTTTTATTAAAATAATACTAACACCTTACGCTTCTTCGGATATGGGAACTGTGTGCATAGGTCTACTCTCCCGTCGGCTTCTTTGTGTGCATCCTCACAAAAAGGTGGGGAATAGAGGGTATGCTTTCGTGCTATGTGATCTACAATGAAAAGTTAAACTATTAGTTATTAAACAAATACAAATGTTAGAGCAAATTACAAAACTAGTTATAAATACTTACAACAATATGTCTACTAAATTAAACTTGAAGTAATATGAAATCTTCAATTGTCTTGCGCTAATCAATCAATGATATTACAGGATCGGTTTTGTCACTTAAAACTTTGTTTTCTCTCAACTCACTAATACCACACTCGGATCAGATTAAGCAGAGTCTTGTCTAAGAGCTGATAATAATATACTAAATAGCAGAA